>JAUCMT010000105.1:26146903-26170018 GCA_032357475.1 Enteromius thamalakanensis
AGTTAATTTGAATCAGGTGTGTTTGCGCAGGGAAACATGGAAACCTTGCAGGATGAGGGCCAAGGTTCCCCACCCCTGCACTAAACAATGTTTGATTATGCTTTACTGAGTTAGTTTAGTAACAGTGTAAACAGTGCTTTATGGGTAGTTGGTAGTATGTGTCCTTCTACATGATATTAATGTGTTTACGGACTTCAAACAATCTTCAACAATCAAACAACTTAATCAAACACACACCCACACACACACACCTGTAAACGATGGCTGGAAGCCTCTTCCACGATCTGAAAGCTGCCACATTCTCCAGCTCCTGGTCAGAGACGGCAGCAGGCACGATTATTTGCTCGGGGTAACTGGCACAAAGCCTGAGGGATCACACAGACACACACTCGTGATGAAGCTGCTCTGGCTGCTGGAGCTGTGTGTGTGTGTGTGTGTGTGTGTGAGAGAGACCTGTAGTTGTTGTTGATGGTGGAGATTCTCCAGGCACTGTGTGTGTCAAAGCCCATCCTCTCCAGCTCTCGTCTGAACCTCTGCTGGTGTCTTCCTACAAACACCACACACACCAGATTTACAAAACTCAGCTTGTTTGAGTCCATTCTGCATCGTTTCATAACTACTTTGCAAAAGACTGTGGAGATTTGCAGATTTCAATAACATGTTTTGATATAAATTTGTGCATTAAAATGAGAATTTTAATGCACAAATTCATATCAAAACATGTTATTGTAAGTATTATTTGTATAATATATACAACACACTATATATATTATTAATTAGTTTTTATATATCCCAGGATTATTTCATTTTAATTTAATCCATTTAACAAATTTTATTTGAGTACATACACTGAAAATGCTTCCTTTACAACAAGCTGAAATAAAAGGTTTTAATTGTAATATATAATAATATATACTCTATTATTTATAATATTATTATATATTCTTATAATTTTCTTTATTATAATATTAAATAAAAAATAATGAAAATTGTAACATGCTCTTGCCATTTTTATTATTTTCTTAAATATTACTATTTCGGTTTAATATATTTTTAACTTTCAGTTATTTTTTCTTTCTTTCCAGTTTTAGTGCTCCAACTTATTTCAGTTGTGAAGAGATGATTTCTAATTTTCTAACTTATTTTTTAATTATGTTTCACATGTTTTTAATAGCTTTGGTTTTAGTTTATGATGATAACCCTGCCTAGCATGACAGTTTAATTTTAATACATTTAAACAAAAATAAACCCTTTTCACAGTAAGCTACTTTATTACTCTCATTGTGTAGTTCTGTGCTGCTTTCTGTCATTTTAGGAGCTGAACATCATTAATCCTGTACGAAAAAGAGCAGCATGAACATTTTTTTGTGTTCCACAGAAGAAGGAAAGTCATACGGGTTTGGAATGACATGAGGGCAAGGACAAGTTGTTAATTTCTTCCTCATTGTTAAAAGATAAGTAAACCAGTTTAAGAGAATGAACCTGGAATGTGCCTGTACCTGCACGGCAGATCCCATCATGCACCTCTCTGTCTTCTGCAGAGATGCTGGAGCTACACGAGAGGAAGGCGAAGGCGAAGAGCTCTTCAAGGCGGCCTGGCGGACGAACAACAGAGCTGATCCTCCTCAGCCAATCCTGACACTGCTCCGCCGACAGGAAGTTACAACTGAACACAAACCAGCAGGTCACGCTTCCTCAGCGCACATCATAACAGAAGCCTGTTTCCCTCATGGAATAAAGATATAATAATAATAATCTTGTCTCACAGTTCTACACGTTATTAAGAAATAATCAGAAATAAACTCATAATTCTGAGAAGTCAAGTCCAACTGTGAGGGGAAATTACTTTGTGATGGACACAAAACAACAGAACTGCGAGATGTTAAAACAAGAGAAAAGTCAGAATTGTGAGATATACAGTATATTCAACAACCGGCTTAAAGCAGCGCTGAGAATACTGTGAGACACGGCCAGGTGGTTTGTTAGTCAGAGCAGTGCTGTTATAGACGTACCTGATGAGCTTACAGTCTTTACAGGTGAGCTGCAGCTGAGTCAGATCCCGACACTCCACGCTTTCAATCAGCTGCAGAGGAACCTGAAGACAAACACCCACAACTCTTAATCACTGCTGACAATCAGGGTTACTGAGATGCTCCAGGTATAGTTCTATAAAACACTGTTACACTACATTCAACTCAAACACGGATTTAAATAGAATTTAGTTTTGTGTTAAATAAAATGTTACTTTTGTTCAGGTAACATGTTTTTAGCTTCAGTTTCAAATGTACTTTTTAATGATCTAAAATAACATTAACTCAAACATCTGTCAAGCATATGAACCATCTTTTTTTTCTCAATAAATAATAAATGAACAAAACAAGAAAAAAACTGCAGCCTATATGCAGAATTTCAGTTCATTTCTAAAGTGTGCATCTAATTTGTTTCCTTTATTTACAAAAGCACAACTGTTTTTATTGTTAAAAAAAAGTAGAATAGTTTCGAACAATGTCTTTTTCTCGAGAGAGTATTGTAGCGCTTTCCACTTTTATAAGAGGAAAAACATCAATAACGCCACAACTTTCATTTTCTGAACAAATCCCCCCCCAAATACATACGTTTATTTATTTATTCAATAGGGTACTGCATGATTATCAGGCACTGAGTCAGAATATTAGATCATGGTTTTATTTGTACTCATTTGATTATTAAAATCCGAGCGAGACAGCAGGGCTCTTCTGATTGGCTGTGGGATCATGATGTGGACAGATGGGGTGCTGTAACCGTGGATGGATCTGACAGACGCTCAGAAACACTCACATTGATGAGGTTCTCCTGTAGTTTGATGTGAAGGCGGTAGCTGGTTAAGGCAATGAGGGACTCCTCTGCTCTGGAGACGTGCTCCACACACTCGCCCTGCAGCAGCGGGAACGGGACCTGCGTCACACACACTTATTACAACTGATTCAACTTTTCTGGATCCTATTTTAATCTTTAATGAAATCATCACATATTAAACTTTTAGGGGTCTATAAGTTTTTCTGGAGTTTAATTTAATGGTTTATTTACATTTTAAGAATCAAAATTCATAAAACCGAAATTATTCAGACACTAGATATCATTTTTTATAACTTTTTCTAGTGGGTGCAGGACACTATGATTATACCCCAAAATTCGTCATACAGTAGACTATGAGTAAAATGTAAAAAATAATAATAATAAATTGGGACCAAAAATTATTTCGACACTTTGACCTGATTATGTTTTGCTGAAGTTATTTGCTCTAACAGAGTTTAACTCTGTGAGATAATGTGAGAAATTAAACATTGGTTTGACTGTATATATATATATATATATATATATGATAAATGAAACAATATTTATTATTAATTTTCTGGAAATATATATTGTTTGTATGTGTGTGTTAGATTCTGTGCTATTTAATTTTATGGTTTAATACAACTTTATTAGTGTTAATCAAACTATTGCATGAAAGTGTGTGATATTCACAACAAATAATGCTTTAATAAACTGTACTGTTACATATATTAAAATAAATAAATATGTTCACACCTTTCTGACCAACTCATATTGTTTTGACTTGACTCTTAATGAATGATGAAAACATCATGTCTCTCAGAACTAAAAGCAACATAATAACAGATGTAGGACAGATATTATAATATGATTATTATTCCTAAAGCGCTGTGATACCTGCTCGTCCTCCGGTACAAGGCTCCCAGGGGCCTCCAAACGCTGCTGGCCCTCTTCAACCTTCAAAATACCATCAGCATTTACATTTAATCATCGAGCATCCAAAGAGAATTACAAATACACACATATATATAAACATTACATTAGCTCTTCCACCAGGAGGAAACAGATAAAGGTCAGTGAAAGTGATTTGTGTCTCTGGATTTGGGTGAAGAGGCAGGGATGTTTTTCAAGGCAAACATTAATGCTTTGATGTGAATCAGGGTTAGAGGTCTTACCATGACCCCGGGACGGGCGGACAGAGAGGATCTCAGACACACCGACACACCTGAGAGACATCAGGACAAGCAGAGTTTAACAAGCTTAACTTCATTCACGCTCTAGAGTTTACTTCGACTACAGGTTTATTCATGTTTTGCTTTGGTTTGGATGATGCTATTAAAATCAACTCCCAATCTCCCTTCACGTCAAAAATTGTGCCATAATCAATCACATATTTCATAATCAATGAGGCTTTGGGCTGCCGCCCCGTATCATGCTGATCGTTTTAAAGTGGATCAATACAGAGACTCAAGCTATTGATCTCATACAGGCACTTCCCAGATTCAACACTCCCCTGAACCAGAGGAAGGCACTAAGACATTAACAAAAGATTACTTTAGTGCCAATAAGATCATTTTATGACAATGAATCAAATTCACATGTAAATTTCTTATGTACACCATGGTTATTATATTAGACTAAAACTGAAACTAAAAGTCATTTAAAAATGTATTTACATGAAATAAATGATAACTGAAATACGTTACACTAAATATAAAACACTTTATTTCAGCAGGTTTCTCATTTGTATTGAGTTTATCTTTATGTACTAAAGAAAAAAAGTGCATTTAAATTCATTGAAATTTAGCCTATATATATATAGAGAGAGAGAGAGAGAGAGAGAGAGAGAGAGAGAGAGACAGCTCAATCCTGCAGGAAAAAATGCAAATAAATAACAGAAAATATAAACAAATTCAAAAATAAATTTTAAAATAAGAAAGTGAAAATATTAGAAAATATACTAGAACTATATACAATTGTGCTCTATTTAAATCAGAATTAAAAATGATTGAAAACAAATACTAGCATGATATATAAATACTTTAAATGCATTATATTAATCAAAAAATGACTATTTAATTTGTCAATAATGCAAAAATGTTTCTGTAAAGGCTTCATTTGCTTTAGGAAAATATATGTATACCTATATAATATATTATATATATATAATTTCTTTATTTCTGTGTGTGTGTGTGTGTGTGTGTGTGTGTGTGTGTGTGTGTGTGTGTGTGTGTGAAATGTGTCCTGACCTTGACAGGCCTCATGAGATTAACTGTGACAAAGCAAAAACATCTCTAAAGCACCTGACTGAGAATTATGAATGATTGTACAGGTGTCATGTAAGGTAATAACTGCAATATCTCTTATCTTATCTTCAGAAAAATAAAACCAAAACGTCCGACGGGTGAAAACAAATAAACCTGCATGAAGGCATTAGTTTCTCTTTCCAAACAAGCTCAGAATCTGATCGTGTGTTCTCATCAATAACAGCACAAGACAAGTCTTTAAGACAAGTCATGTCACTCGGCAGCCATCTTCGAAACACCTCTCGGCGTCCAAGCTCATCTCCTGTCTCTTTGAACGGGGAAACATCAAATTCTCCAAAACTGTTCACTAAGCTTACCATTAAATGTCATATTTGAAAAACTATACGAGTGACTTGTCTTGGGTATCTATAGTCTTTGAGACACAGGGCTCGTTTTAATTCCAAGATGCAAGTTACCTCGGTGAAGACACATGCACTGACATGCACACATTCCACACTGCATTTCTGACACATCTACAGACCTGATCCTGCTTCTGCTTCTGGACCTGGATCGCTCTGTCTGTGTGACGAGAAGATGCTCGAAGGAAGAAAGAAGGTCTGCAAGAAAGGAGAAGTTGAAAAAAACTGTGTTAAACATTAAAACACTAATCGAACATGCAACATAATCAGATCATGTGACAATGTAGCACACTTTAGTTTCATTTATCATTGCACTGCATACTGTCTCACAACAAACACGGGAAGCAGAAGTAAGAAAAGTTTCACAACAACATCCGTGAAATAAATACAAAACATTAAATACATATCATTTAAAAAAGAAGCAAAATATATGAACATTTTCTTTAGGTTTTATGAAGTTATATTTAAGGGAAAACCAAAATAGTGAGGAACATATTCATTTTTTGCAGCGGATGCAACATTTAACGCCCTAATTATGAATTTAAGGTTGCTCTGAAGGTTTTGAAACCCTGATTAATGTGTGTATGACTTACAGGAGTAAAATAGGCCATATAACCTCATACAACCTGGTCAGAATTCAATAATAAACAGCAGGGTGGATTAAAAATAAAACCGGTTTTGAAGGGCAGGTCAGAGCTGAGCAGCGTTACTGTTAGAAAACACACACACAGATATGTGGCTATTCATGTTGATGGGAATGTAAACTAATCAAAGAACATGCAAAGAAAGGTCACGGAAGGCAAAGAAAGGTCATGCAAACAAAAGACCTTGTTATGCTGTTCCTGACAAGCTAATATTAACTGACAATATCTGTTTGCTTTCTACAAAACATATATAATGACAAATACCTTATCATGGCTTTCAACAGCTCAGTCTCGCAGGAGCAAATTTACTCTTTACTACTGCAAGAGTGTCTAATCTCACAATAATCAATTTGCAAAGGTAGGTCAGATAAAAACAGCTAACTGTTACCTGCACTTATTTATTTTCCGTATTGTCTATTGTGCAACAGTGCAAGAACACACGTCTGTTGTTGTGTGTGCATGAAAGCCTAGTGTCTAGACAGCGGTTTTGTGCTGTCAACCGACTCTGAATGTGTTGATGATGCCTAAAAAAGGCAGTAAACCAAGTATGCTGTGTAGATAAGCAGAAATATAGTTGCAGCAGCAGTCGTTAAACTGGCCTAAACTGACCTGCTGCAGGAACGAACATCAGTGCATTGATTGCACCGCTCCTGAGTGGATTTTATCCATGTTCAACACGAATGTCTGTCCTTAGATGTTGATGCGAGCGTGTGTTGGGTTGTTTGTGTTTGTTGTTGTTGTTGTGGAGGGCGGAACCCGTCAGCCCGGCACCGAAACCCGTTCAGAAAACACTGTAAGCGCCGCACACTCACCTGCTGCACGCGCTCGCCGCAGAAGATGCGCCCTGATGCGGTAAAACCCGAGCGAAATCACAAAAGAGACGGCAAACGGAATGTAAACATTGAGTAATCCGCTCTACACCGCCATGACGCTCCTTCTCAGCTGTGCTGCCACGGTCATGTGACGCCGCGACGTCATGACGCAATCACGCACGAGCGCAGGGGCCGAGCGTGTCACGTGACGAGCTTTTTTTTGTTGTTGTTGATGATTTTGTTGGTTTTTATCTTATCGTACTTTCATAAGGACCCGAGCCCTTGTTCCCTTTTCAATTGTTTTTCGAGCATTAATAAAGGGTGTAAACATACATATAAATAAAAATATTATAACTAACTAAATTATTAAACGTGTAGCTATATATTTATTATTGATTTAATTGAAATACATAAATATAATATTTTGTTTAGAACGTTTTTGCAAAGATTAAAAAAAGGTAGGCTATAATAATTGTGCTGGTTTCATTCACTTAAGTCTAAATGTATGTAAGTTAATTTGATCTTACTGGGAGTATATACTTTTAATAAAATGGCATTGTTCTTAATTATTTAAAACATTTATATGTCGTTGTAGGTTACTAATTTAAAAGCCCTTTTTCCACAACATAATTAGAAAAAAAAAAACACAAAATTAAAGCAAAAATCTGATTCTTACTGCAGCTTAAGTCACCAAAAAGGGATTTTATTAGCAAACTTTCATTTTTACCATTTAGTGTTCAACCCAAACAGAATATAAATGAACTGAGTAGTTATCAAACAAATATACCACCAACAATCTTCAGTCATACTAAAAAAAATATAGACCTCTCTGGCCAGTCAGGGTTTACTTTTTCATTAAATTAAATTCTGAAATATATCATGAAGGTCACATTTAGAGCTCAAGCAGGAGGAAGATCTGCTGATGTTCCTGATATTTGTCTTCACTGCTGGTCAGGTGAAGTCCTGGTTGATCTCAGAGCTCTGTCTTGACTCTAGTGATGGACTGGACACCGACAGAGACATGATTGAGCAGATCTGTGTCCTCCATCTCTCCATCACTGGGCTCCTGTTTGATTCGGACTAAACTGGCTGAAACCGCTCTAGAACCGGCTGGATTCTCAAAAGTTCTGGTTTGTGCTGATCCAGGAATACCATCTCGTCTATTTCTAGACCTGTTAACAAAAAGGTTTAAGAATTACATTTATGCTATTTGCTCTTGTTTTGTGTGAGTTAAAGAATGCTGCAAACTGATTCACAGATGTTGGTAAATGCTCATTATTAGTGTTTTATTTTGATTGTTTTTATTTTAGAATACTTATGTAGTAGATGTTCAATTACATCCAAAATAAACGTTTTAGTTTAAATAATATATGTATGTGTAATGTGTATATTATTTAAGCATACATAAACACCCACAAATAAAGTATACATATTTAAAATATGTATAGGTGAGCCTAGCACACATTGCATCCTTTAATTTCAGTTTTCTAATTCTTTTGTTTATTTAACTGCACATTTGATTTATTTCTGAGCTTTTGTTCTGTTCAAGGCTATGCTCTGAATTAAAGCAGTCACCTGTAGTTGTAGAACCAGTTGCTAACAGTGCTAGTGTGGAGACCCAGCCGTGCTGCGAGCCTCTCGATGGTGATCTGAGACGGATACGGCTCCGTCTGATACGTCTCTATCAGTGCTTCTCTCTCCAGAGCACTGAGGATGACTCTCGGCCTCTTCATCGCCTCGCACCGGCCCCAGCCATCACCAAACCCCTGTCCGCCCGCGTCCAGCCACCTCTGAGGAGAACCCCCCGATCCCATCAGAGCACGCTTCAGATGAGCTGCCGAACAAAAACATTTAACGCTAATGAGGATTGTTTAAAAGAACACTTCACCCAAAAACAAGATTATAGGTTTCATCTTGTGTCTTCTGATGGACTGTGGATTTTGTGATGTTTTTATCAGACTCTCATTCTGACGGCACCCATTCAGAATGACCCGAGGAAGAGTCAATCAAACACGTGTTTACCTCTGTGGTCCATCTTCTTCGTAGCATTGATCTTCTGGATGTTTTGGGGGTCTTGGAGCCACAGATGCATGCGAATGAAGTTCTCCTTTCCCTTCAGACTGAGTTTATTCCAGGGTTTGGGATGCGACAGCAGTTCAGACACAGAGCTTTGTGTTAAACCCAAAACCTCTTCACCAAACACTCGCTGACCTGCCAGAACATCACCAACAGCACTATTACACAGAGTTAAAGAATTCAGATTATATAATGCATATAAATGTAGAATGGACTTACATTTCATGCCCATTAATGATAATAAGATTTTTCAATAGTTTTCTTAATATCAAACAAATTTGTTACGTAAAAAGTAGGTTCAGTTTTTGAACTTCATCAGTCATCAAGAGACTTCTGAAACAAACTTTCAAACAGAATATTTGTAAACGTGCATGAGTAATTATCAAAAAACATATAACTAACAAATACTTCACAGCAATAAAAAAAAGGCTGATCGGATTTACTTTAAATTAAATACTTTAAATTATATATATATATATATATATATATATATAATTTATTTTTTTTACATGCAAACTATGCATATTTTTATTTTCACACACAAAAAAAATTATACAATTTAATTTTTTTGTTAAACTCAAGTTTGTTTTTCCATCTAATATTTTTTATATGTTTTTTATTTTTATTTTGTAACAATATGTATTGAAAATCATTCATTCAAATAAATACAAATGTTAACTGAAGAGAATCTTTATATACTGTAGGTAATTGATTAAAAAAAAATTTGAAAACGTGTTTATTTCATTTTACTGCATCAGATGAGTTAAGATCTGAGGAATCACTGATGCGGTGAACACACACCTATGTTGTTGATGGTGAGTGTTTCTTTGACTCTCTGTGTGATGCTGAACGTGTCCAGACACAGGGTCTGAAGCTCAGAGCTGCTGCTGATGGGACAGGAGCGAGGTCTCTGATGTTCTCTCTCGGAGGACGGAGGAGCTGAAGGCTCAGGGTCTTCATGTAGTTCACACTTGACCTTCTGGATGATGCTTTGGACAAAATCAGCCGTGGACTGAACACTGGGCTCCGATGTCCCAGAATCCTCCTCTTTCCGCCAGACTGTCTCCATCTGCGTATCATGCTTGGCCTGCTGCAGGATGTTCCTGATGATGTCATCTGATGAGTCTCCATCACGCTGACATCTGCTGCCTACATCATCATCATCCCCCAGCACTGAAACACCAAAGAATCAATCTCTGTATTAGCATTGCAAATTATGATTTCACTTGACTTTAATTACAAATATTGAGGACAAATATTGACTGTCAGAATGTACATTATAATATCCATCATGCAAAAGCATTAAAAAAAGAACATAATAACTCTCTATGAATGATTTAATGAATAGCTTTGTAAGTGAGATGAGAAATATGGGGCAGCACTGACTCTGCAGACGGCTCTGATCCACGTCTCCTGAGCTTCTGTCTGGAGCGACCCACGAGACCAAGACCCCTTCAGCAGCACAACAACACAAACTCATTACTGTCAGACAACCCTGTCAAACACATGCTTAAAAACACCAACTTAGCATCCGTCCCTCCCTCCATCTTCCTCTGACCTCTCAATCTCTCCTGGATGGCGCTGAGTGTTCGGATGCTGTGCTCGTCAGACAGGAAGTGCTTCATTCTGAGGAAAGGTTCTCTTCCTCTGCTGGTCAGTTTGCTCCAGGGTTTGGGTCGGGCCAGTATGTCGCTGACGGTTCCCTGAGAGAGGCCGAGCACGTAGTGACCGAACACCCGCTGACCAATGTTCAGTCTCTGAAGAGCCTCTTTGACCTGCTGAGCTACTCGAGCCGTGTCCAGCTCCTCCTCATCTTCACCAGAGTCTGTCTTCTCTTTCATGAAGCTCTGGATGCTCAGAGATGATGAAGAGGATGTTGACCCAGAGATGACAGAGGAAGTTTCAGTCGGGGCTTCTTCTTTCCCAGTGGAGTAATAAAACTCTGCCGTTTCTTTCTGGATCCCACAATCTGTCCACGAGCAAAGGCAATAACACATCAGAATATAATTTTATTTAATATAGAATATATTTCTTTTTTATTATTACTTTCTATGTGAATTAAACTGTACTGTAGATGTTTTTAAGTTGTCGCATTATACTAGACTTTCTCAAACTTGGGTTTGAGAGTTGCCAAAAATAATAATGTAAATAATTACATATTTTATTTGAAGTAAATTTACATTATAAAAAAAAATCGAAATCGAAATGAAATACAAAAAAACTATTTTGAAACATTTAAATTATACTAATTTAAAAATAAAAAGTATATATTTATATATAAATGAGATTAAATAATTTTAAAATAAACTGTACTAAAAATTAAATTGTAATTAAAATAACTAAAATGGAAACAAAAGAAACACTAAAAAGCTAAAAATATATTATTTTAAATGAATTATTGTTAGAATATTATATTTTTAGAAATTACTAAAAAAGCTGACATTCTATCTGAGAATTTTAAATTAAAATACATTTTTAAATAAAATAAAGAAATGTCTGACTAAAAATAAATTAAAATTCAAATAACTAATTTACAAATAACAGAAAATTTAAATGAAACTACAAAAAAGCCTAAAATGAATTAAAATGAGAATAAATAATTGAAAATCTAACACTTACTAATAAAGCAGAAATATTTTAAATATTTACCCATGTCATGTGACTACATATTATGTGATGTGAATGTGTTATTTAATTATCTTCAAATAAATATCTGAGCTCATAAACATTTGTGAAGTGGATGAAACGCTCACCGTTATCGACAGAGATGCTCCTGACATCAGATGAAGGAGAAAACACCTGAGAGAGAATAAAACACAGAACTGATGTGAGTCCCTCTTCACCAGTAGGTGGCGCTGCCCGGCACTGTTCAGAACATTACCTCAGCAACTATTCACATTCACACATTCATACACAGACTATTCATGCAGCACAGCAGCACAGGTGTATTTGTAGCAATAGACAACAATACATGGGTCAAAATGATCAGTTAAAATCATTACAATATTACGTAAAGATCAGATATTTAGCTAGTTTCCTACCATAAATATGTCAAAACATAATTTTTGATCAGTAATTTAAATCCTTTGGACAACTTTAAAGGAGATTTTCTCAATATTTAGAGTTTTTTACACCCTCAGATTCCAGATTTTTAAATATTTAGTATCTCTTGCCCTGTATTTATTAAAACTTTGACCCTTATGACTGGTGTTTGTGGCCCAGGGTCACCTAAGAAAGTGAAAAGAGTTTCTCTTACCGAAACTACTTCTGTGGTTTGCATCAGCGCTCGAAGAGTCCTAAAATTCACAATAAAGAGCCGTCCTGACTATGTTTAAGAGCATATTCTTATTGAAGGAGAGGATATACTTCCTACCTGAGCTCGGTCTGGATCTTCTGGTAGTCCTGCTGGGTCTGGAGCTGGGCCTGAAGTCTCTGACGAACAGATATTAGTGTGAGTAAACCAGTCAAGCGTTTTAATAACCGCTGCTCGTTATGAAAGGTTTCTACCTCTATATGCTGTGATTTATTGGCCAGTTGCTGTTGAAGCAGAGCGATGTGATTGGCCGATCGCTCCTGGACTTCCTGCAGCAGACACTGAAGCCGTCGCACTTCCTGTTCCAGACGATGAAGGTCACGATCTCTCATTGCAACCATTGTCTTCAAATCAGCAGAGCTACAAACCAGACCAGACCAGCTTCAGCTACATCAAACAACATTCAGACAAACTCTTTATTTACATTTATATCTAACATGTATATATACACATTTTTTTTTGTAATTTAGTGTTTTTATTTGTTTTCAAAGTAGCATATAATATACAACAAACAAGAAAGAGTATCAAACACTCCCCCCCCCCCATCCCTCACAGCCTCCCTCCAACCCTCTCCCCACCCATCGCACTTCAGGAATCAAGAAAAGAAAATAATAAAATAAATGATAATAATAATAAATAAAATAAAATAAAATAAAATTTTGGTTTAAATGTCCAAAATCTCTCTGACTGAACAATGTATATATACACATTTTATATTAGTCACATATTCAATATCTACATTTTTTTACATTTAGATTTGGAAGTATACTGCATTTAGAGCATTTAGCTATATATTTAGTATATTTACATTAATATCTATTAACATCTTCATTTTAAATTTAGTAACATATTCAGTGTCTTTCTGTTTTTTTATTTTGTATTTTTATTATACATGTATATATATATATATATATATATATTTAAGCATATTTAAAACATTTACATTTAGCAGTATATTTAATATGTTTACATTTATGTTTAGTAGTATTTGTATTTAGTTAGTATAATTGTATCTAGCAATATTTTACATTTAGAAATATATTTAGCATATTTATATTTATGTAATATATTTACGTTTACACTATATATTATAGTAATATATTTAGTATTTATTTACATTATGTTTATTAACGTATACGCCATATGAAGAGTTCATTTGGAAAAACAGATAACTGGAAAAAAACTCCGAAATCATGTTTTTTTTTTTATTGTGCATCCCAGTTAATCTTATTTTGATTCTGTAACTAACATAATAAAACACATTAAAAACATTCTTCATATATTTCATTTAGTAGTATATTTAATGCATTTATATATAGTAATATATTTACATTTAAACTTACAATCCTACATGAATATTTTGGTATTATATTTAGTATATTTACATTTATTATTATGTTTATATTAAGTAGGTTCACATTTATATTTAGTAAAATGAAAATATTTATTTTTTAAACTATGTAAATATGCCTCAGGTTTGACAAGTAGCCAAGTTTAATAAGAGTTGAGAAAGTCTTACGCTGGTGGCGCTGCAGTAAACACACACAGATCCTGTGAAGACGACAGAAAGACACTCACTAAAGCCTCTTTATCACCCTGCTTTACATCACACACACGACACAGAAACTAAAATACTTTGAATAGTCTCTTTTCTACATGTTTAAGTCTGTTACTTCAGTCATGCTTATTGAAAAGATGAAAAGATTCTGACTGCATTGATTTAACCTTTAACCTCGCATAGAAATATTGTACCAAAAAATATATATATAACAATAAATAAATCACAACTTGTGCCACAAAATGACTCAAACTGTCACAGATCACGCTGAAGCTCAGGATGCTCTCTGAAGCATCTCAAATCAAGCGGGAGAACATGATCACATCGTAACAAAGCAAAGCTCATTTGTACTTTGAAATGTCACACAAACTACAAAGTGATTAAAACACAGGCAGCATCTTAAACACACATTTACCCACAAATCCCCAAAAACAAGCGACAGAAATAAACAGTCAAAACATCCCCGAAAGACACTGAAGCGGCTCTTACCATGAGTTTGTGGATCCGCTCTTGATAGAGATGTGTTTCCATGCAGAGAGCTTCAGCAGACCAACATCAGACCAGAGCCGAGGGAGGGACAAACACAGCCAATCAATAGCCCTGCAAACAAAGAGCTCCATCAATTCATCAATTCATCAATAACAGCAGCTGACGGGGGGAGGAGACCAGATCAATCAATCAATGCATCCATCAATCCATCAATCGGTCTAGAGACCTGCATTCAGCTGCATGCATATGCAAACCTGCATTTTCTATAGGGTTCAGTTTTCACTTTTTAAAGACCTTTTAGAAGATTTGTTTTTCTTATAATCACTGCTAGTGCCATTATAGTACACTAAAATCCTTTTCAAATAAAATAAAATGAAATTTAAATGAAATGTAAAAAACCTTAAACTTATTTCAAGTTGCCAAGGCAGCATTTTTCAATTGTGATCAGTTTAAGTTAATACTAATATAACTAAAACTAAAATAAAAATCACCAATATTAATAATATTAGGTTATATAGACATATATTTAATCTAATAAAATAACAAAGCGTACAAAAATAAAAATTGAATTTAAAAGCTAATTCTAAATATTAACAATAAACTATAATAGTTTTTCAATGATAGGGTACTGAAATAATACTGCTCTCTTTTCATTTAAGCTCATAAAACTTTGTTTATTTATAATATATCTACAAAATATTGTTTATAATGGTGTTAGACAAAGTATAGATTTAATGTCTTCCACTGCACAGCCGTGAGGTTATGAATTTATGGATCAGCTCTATATCTAGCTGAATTTAGAACAGCGTATTAGTATTACTATATTAATATTCATGCTGTATATAGTATGCACTGAGGTCATGTGATGAGAGTAAAAAACATGAAACAGCAAATAAACAATAGAACGATACATTTGACTGTTTATTGTTAATGTTTGTTGAACTGTTTCACTTTATTATTGAGTGTGCAGTATTCCATCCAAACATAATTCATTTCAGTATTTAATTTTTCATATCAAATATGTCGTCATCAGTTTATGATCTAAAATCTGTTTTGTTAAGCTGTTTTAATGAGGATGTTCGAGGGTCACAGATGACATTGATTGTCTTTATTGGTTTTATGGATGGTGATGATTGATTTGAAGCTCACAGGACACACTATTGATTTCAGCAGAGCCGGAGGAATATAAAGAAAGAGCCCATCATTTACAGCAGCATCTGCTAAAGCACCGCAGCATTAAACTATATTTACATGAAATGATCCCCAGACTGTTTAACAAAACTCTCTTACATTAAATATAACCATGAGTTCATCAGTTAAACTGAGAAATTAATGTTACCAATCTGACGTGCACAAACGCTTTGGTTTCAAATATGCATTTCTGCATTTTATGTGCAGCACATATTATGAGAAATGATGAATATGTGCATATTTTAATATTCAGACATATTCTCACAGTTTGTTTTCGGATTAAATGTTTAATTACAGGAAACAATCTCTCTGTCTCAGCAAAGAAAATGATGCAGATCCGTTCACCTCAAAAATCCAAATCCAAAAGCAGACCTCACATGGATCAATAACTGATCAATAATCAATAACAGGCCGCAAACATGAACATTACCCTAAACATCTCCTGTTGTGCTCCAACAGCAGAAACACATTAATTTTTTTAGTTATTTTATACATAAGCAAACTTTTAAAGAGAAATGCTTCCTCGGGATATTTTATTTTAGTATCATTGATACCAAAATAGTTTTTAATAATATTTTGGATCATGTATGTATATATAGTTTCCATTTTCACATTTATTTGAAATAGTAATTTTGTTGTGTTTTTGTCATTTTAAGTGGGTTACATGTTTATAAACGCTTCATTAATTTTGATCTCACATTTAGTTATTTTATTTCATCAGCTTAAACTCACTTAAAATGAGAACTGTTGCCTTGGGAAACTACAGCTGATGCTGGAGGTGTTGAATGACTCTAATAAAATATAATTCTCATGAGCTAAATACTGTTAAATTCCGACCACGAGAGCGGTTTCTTCCCGATGACGAAGCACGCGTTACGAGCGGAGTGGTTACCGCTATATTCTATGCGTGCCATGGAAAATTTAATTCCCTTTTAAATTGTTCATTGACATTTTCTCTCAAAAATAAATGCGTTTCCGGTCCGTCGCCACGCTCAGCGTGTCAGACTTCCCTCAGGAACACAGGCTACACAAGTTTATTCAATTCAAGCGTCGAGCCCTTGTTTGTGGGTAATTCCAACCCAGTCGCACAGCGGGTCGTGACAATATCACGGAATTATCCTTTAATCTATTTTTTGGTGTCACGGACACGATTATTTCGTGATTTTCGTGACTCCAGCAGCAGCGGGACTCCATGGATTCATTCATTCGTGTTGGACTCACGAAAGTCGAGTAAGGGTCGTGTTCGTGCCACGAAAAAGCTGGTAATCCATACTAAAAATGAATTGTTACTAAAAGCTTGAACATTTCTACATACTAATTGCGACTTCTTATCTTACAGTTCAGATTTTTTATCACACAGTTTCTCAGAAATTAGGTATTTGAAGTGAAAAATGAGTGAGTTATTGCTTACTGTGATTACTGAAAACACAAATAAAATCAGAATTGCACAGAAAGAAACTGATTTGCTATAACAGAAAAAAAGAATCAGAATTCTAAATTTTTTTTGGTTTGTAAGAACCAAAGTCAGAGCTGTGAGAGTCGCATATTACCTTTTTATTTTTATTTAAAGCATTATTTAATTCAGTGACCATTTTCCATAAATTCCAGCACAATGCAGGTTAATGAAGTGAGGAGTTTAACAGGCATTTTAGATTGAATTCTGAATGATGCTCAACCTGCTTATAATAGGCTATATATGAATGTTTAAAAGAAAGCAGAGAACGGAAGTAATGTAGAAATCCAGCGATTATCCACGGGCTCCTCTAACTTTCCTGAGCTCTGAATCAAACCCTGAAATAACCTCCAGAGGAAGAGAGGTGCATCACAAACAGCTGAACACTTCTTCATTCGTCCTGTCATTCTAAACCACATCACAATGGACCTTGAGCCGAGTGTGTCTGCGTCTGAGGGATCATCATCTACCTGTCACTTCCTAAACAGGGCATGTGTTATTTATATCGGCCGTGGCTAATCTACAAAAGGCCGCTTCTGTGAGTCCCATTGTCCGGCAGCACTTGGGATCTCCTCCGTCCAGCAGCGCTCATGGTGAGTAACACCGGCTCCACCGAGATCAGAGATGCTCCGGGAATCTCCGCGGAGATCCACCGATATATCAGCCAGCGCCATCATTCGGCTGACCATTTTCAGATGATATTTGACCACTTTGTGTCCAAAATGATATTTATTTAATGTATAACAGCTGTAATACTAATGGATTTGTCTAAATGTTCCAGTGATCTTTACGTTTTAATATTGAGTTAATTTAAAAGCACCTCACTTGATGCGTAAATCTTATTTTTAAATATTTAATAAAATAACTGATGCAATTAAAAACCTAATTAAAATAATCAAGAGATTATCAACCTAAATTAGTTTTTTTAACCTAAATTAATACAAATAATAACCATATTTAATCATTCTTATTTTATGCTCGAATATAAAAATATATATCACACAACATTAATTAGCTGCATGTTTTAAATTTTTTTTTTTTACTAAAATTTATGTTATTAAAAAACAGTAGTAAAATAAAATTCTAATTTGTAATTTGCTGTTAATTGGCATTTCTTTGTAATTAATCATTAAAAATTTACTAGCAATTCCTAAGTGAAAATTATTTCTACATTAAATTTCTATCTGTGTGTCCTGTTAAACTGATTTGCTTTAATCTTAAAATTCAATACAGTGCAATTTGTCGTTCTAAATATTTGTAAAACACTTGTGAAAAGTCTTTTGTATTTTCATATTAACATGCAAACTTTAATGCAGCTTTTCCTATAAAAGTTTACATAAAAAGACAAAACCTAGCTCTGGAAACTGACTAAATGTGACCTGAATGGTTGTTTTTCAGGCACCAAAGAAGGCTAAGAAGAGGGCGGCTGAAGGAGCCAACTCCAACGTCTTCTCTATGTTTGAACAGGCTCAGATTCAGGAGTTCAAGGAGGTCTGATCACATTCCTTCATGTCTGTCTCACTTTAACCAGCATCCTTACAGGAACACTTCATCTTAATTCATATTCTGTCATCCTTTATTCACCATCATCTGCTTCCAAACATGACTTTATACAGAGAGTCACTCAACGCTGTCAGGCTCCAAAAAGACAAAAACAGAAAAAAGAACATTATAAAAGTTTCATACAAAAATTATGAGTCTTATGATGCTTTGTGTAAGGAACAGACCCAAATTTATGTTGTTATTCACATATCTAAAATTATGGATGCATTTTTAATGCAATTTATTTTAGAATATTATAGAAAATTTTTTTAGAAAATTGTACAGGCGTAAAATTAGATTTGTTTTTAGAATATATAGATTATAGTAGCAATGTATCATACAGTTTTTTTTTAATTGAAAGATTAAAAAAAATATATATTTATAAATAAGATGTCACTATCATTTAAAAGTTTAAAAGTCAAAATTACATAAAATAAAACCACACACACTCATAGTTTTATTTGATATAATATTTAAAAAAAAAACATAGCGTAATTGTTTTATTTTATTTTATGTAATTTATAATAAATTATTAAATATTAATATATTATTTTAAAATAAATAAATATTTTAATATCATTTTGAATTTTAAAGGAATTTTAAAGAGATCAGGCTATATGTGATAGATTTTCTAATTATAATTTTTTCTCTCTCTTCTCAAACAGGACTCATTTAGACAAAACCTTTTAGATTGAGGAGAGAGAGAGAGAATATATATATATATAGCCTGATCTATTTAAAATTCCTTAAAAATTAAGAAATGATATTTGGAACAGCTTAAACAGCTTAATTTCTCCCATCCAGTCCGAAAGCGCTTGAAGTTATTTTATTGAACTATGCAAAGTGAGTATGATTGTAGATGCACTGCTGTTGTTTTGGGAAGAGCAGAAGAGCACAGCTGCTATTGTTTGTGTGTTTCTGTAAAGCTCCTGTGGAATCTGATATTCCCGTCTGATCCCTATTGAGGGCTGATCTATGTATTTATAGAGACACTCCTTAACATACTGGATTGACTGAATTCTGTCAGGATAACTGCACACGTGTGCTCGGTCTGTGGAGGACAATAGCAGAGATCTCAAGCTCGTCTCAGACAGCAGTCATGTGTTCCTCTGGGTTTATTTGCAGGCGTTTACCATCATGGACCAGAACAGAGACGGATTCATTGACAAGAACGACCTGAGGGACACGTTCGCAGCTCTAGGTCAGTTCTTACCTTCATGAGATCACAGGAACATGTAAAAGTCTGCTAACAGATTCTTCTCTTCTCAAGATGATCTCTGCGTTTGCACAGTATGTGCAAAATAAACATAATACATTAAAACAATAGGATACACTGATTTGGAGAATTAAGCAGCAAAATGAGTGGTTCTGCTCAAAGTAGCTGGATGTGGAGCACACCGGGAGCCAAATCAACATAAACCACTCTTACAGGAAAAATAAAGTGTTTCCATTTTTGATGTCTTTTAATACTCTAGGGATCTAGGATACAATACAATATTATGTGTGTGATACACACACACACACACACACACACATTTCATATAGTTATTTATTTTATATTTTGCATTTTTTATTGAAATTATATTAATTACATTATATATATATGTGTGTGTGTGTGTATTTAATTTTTATACCAAAAAATAATAATATATGTAGAATAATATAACATATTTATATATGTACTTATATATGTATTAAAAAAATTATATAATATATATAATATTTGTATTTGAAAATTATAGGAAATCTAAATCAGAAATAGGACTCATTAAGACAAAAACTCATATTCTGTGATACTAAATTGCAGCTAGTGATCTAATGGATGTGTTGAATCACGTTTCCCATCATGCCCGTGTTCTGTCTCATCACAGGCCGGCTCAATGTGAAGCAGGAGGAGATTGATGAGATGTTGAAGGAGGCTTCAGGCCCGATCAACTTCACCGTCTTCCTCACTATGTTCGGAGAGAAACTCAAAGGCAAGTTTTCGAGAGACTTTGGCTTGATCTGGAACATTGAAAAGCAGGTTTAATGCTGAGGTGTAAAGCTGCTGCCTGTGAGTTTGAAGAAGGTTTGTTTGATCGCAGGAGCTGATCCTGAAGAAACCATCCTCAACGCCTTCAAAGTGTTCGATCCTGAGGGGAAGGGAATCCTGAAGAAGGAATAGTAAGATCTTCAAACACTCGGCCATTAGTGTTAGTCTTTGGAATATCCATGACTATGAGCGTAAGAAACAAATTAATAACACATTTGGCTCAGTTTTGACCTGGAAGAGATGCACTAAAGATTTCTGTAAAATTCAATTGTTTCATATTTTTAACAGTATTTTTTTAAGACGTATATTTTAAGACGTTACTTTTCATTAAATTATCAATGAATTTATATTAGTGTTAGAAATGTTTGTTTATCCTTCTGATATCTTGCACACTTTAGGAAGTGAATTTTGTTGCTAAACATGAATAGATTTGTCTATTGATGAAGTAATGCATATCAACGTAAAATAGAAAAACCAACTGTATATAAAATTGTAAGTAATGTGCATTTTCACTATAAAAGACCCATTTCTGTCTATTTTAGTATCATTTATAGATTATTATATTTTCTGTTAATATTTAGAATTTAACTTATGTTTTATTGCTTTTGTGTTGTTGTCATATTAATATTCCTTATACTAAATTTCATTTTATGTTAATAGTTACATATTTTTTATTTAATGATTATAAATTTTTTTTTTACTACATTTATAGTGATATATCTGTAGTTTTTTAATTTTAGATTTAGTAAGGCTATTTTAATAATTCACTTCAAACTAAATGAATTAGATGACTGAAATAAAATCAGCAAAATGAATTTATTTTGTTTGAATATTTTTCAAACTATACTTATGTTATTTTAACATTGTAACATTTTATTCAGTTCGATGGCGTTAATACTGCTAAATCTCTGATTTATAATTGCAATGGAATTGCATAATTATATACAATTATATACAATTATAAAAGGATATACAATTATATATTATATTATATATTATATATAATAATAATATTATAATACATTGCTGTTTATGTGTTTGAAAAATCTAAGAATTCAAAATGTGTAATAAATCATATGTAAAATAATGCATGGTATGTAAAAATGCAATAATAACATTATATATTATAATGTATATATATATATATCATTTATTTAATTTTTTGTTAATGCGTCCAGCACTATATTAAAGTTATTATGTGTTTTTCTGTGTCTCTAGTGTCACTGAGATGCTGACCACGCAGGCCGACCGGTTTTCTGCTGAGGAGGTGAGGCACATGTGTGATGATGGTTGATGGTTGCCATGGATACAGCATCAGCACCACTGACTGCGTGTTGTTTCAGATGGAGCAGATGTTCGCGGCTTTCCCTCCAGACGCTGCGGGAAACCTGGACTACCGCAATCTGGTTCACATCATCACTCACGGAGAGGAGAAGGACCAGGAATAGTTCACTTGCTCCTCAGCCAATCACTGCACTCCCTCTGTCTTTGTACCCGCCCACTCCTTCATGACTGACAGGCTTGAAACGGATGTAGCTACTGAAACAGGAATGTTCTGCTTTTTTAACTTGTGATGATAATGTTGTTGTTTGTACTTTGGCATGAAACCTGTCAGATTTTATTTACGAAGAATGATGTAACTGATGAATAAATATATTGATATGAAATGCTGATTTGAGTGCAATTGATTTTCTTGTGTGAAAAGGAAAGAGAGACACTAGGAAATGATTTGATTTGGAAATTAATGGACACATATGTGGGGTTTTCGGCTATCATCAAGCTTTTATGGCTCATATTGTCTGATATAGTGAGAATATGCCTGCTGTATTTTATTCAGAAACTCAAACTGAGCAAGATTATGCAATTTGCGTCAATGCAGAAAGGCGTATAAATAAGTTACAGGGACTTTTTAGTAATTTAGAAACAAGGAAGAAAGGTTCTCAGTAATAGATTAGTTTCAGCGAATATCATTGAGTCGGTCACTGAAGTTTGTTTTTGATCCCTCAGTGACTCTCAGAACAGGTGGCAGTACTTTTATTTTCTGCTGGGATAAAGTCAAAGCCTGTGCTGTTATTTCTGTGTGCAGCCTGTAATCTAATACAGTCTTAATACAGCGTCCCGAGACAATGAGCAGCGCTGTCTGATCCCGCGCGGTGTCTGATGTCCTACTACGGCAAGCTGTTTGACATTTAATACCACTAACTACTAATAACTATTACCATTAATCATGATTACTCAAGTCCAAAATTATATTCATATCTAAAGATTTATGTAATGTATGTGTGCTGTGTATATCTGTTATGTATATAAAGACACACACACATACAGTAGGTAAGTTTGAAAAATAAATATACATGTATTTGAACATATACTTGCATGCGTGTGTATTTACATAACACATATTCCTCCAGTTTCACAGACGAGGCTTAAGCTAGTCCCAGACTGAACTGCATGTTTGAGCTGTCTCAGATGAAAATATCTTGCTCTGACAGATCTTAAAACATGTCAGTGTCATTGTTCTGTGTT
>JAUCMT010000105.1:26170705-26184170 GCA_032357475.1 Enteromius thamalakanensis
TCTGACAGATCTTAAAACATGTCAGTGTCATTGTTCTGTGTTAAGATGCACACCTGTAATATTTTCTTATAAGGCATTTTTTTTTAAAGTTGCTTAAATATCTTAATTTAACTTATTTAAGCTAAGCCCTGTTTGTGAGACCGGCCTTTATGTACACAATTTTTTTTGGATTTTGGATAGTCAGTACTATTTTCAACTTTATTGTGTAGGTTTGAGTTTGAATCTGTTGAATAAAACAGAAGACGAGTAAAAGCAGTGGTGAGTAACAGAATTGTTAGTTGTAACAATCACAAAAGACTCTGCTGTCTAGTAAATAAGTACAAGTACCTAATGAATAACTCTTGGTATTTATTCAATAGGTACGAAAGTATATTAAAAAAAAGTCACTAGTCACTTTTAGAATAACGACTAGTTTGCAATAAATAAGATCCAGTATCTAATAAATATGTGACGGTATCTTTAACAAACTTCTAGTGCCATAGAATAAATGAGTACTAGTGCTTCATAAATATTAGTACTATGTAAATTAAGTACTAGTAGCATGAACACCAGTATGCTTTAAAGACTGAATGTTAAAACAGCTTGCCATGCTGTGTCTGAGGGGATGTAGATGGTCTCGGGTCATGACCGTGTTGCTGGTGTTTGCTGTTGTTTTAAACACAGACATACACAACTAAGTCAAGAATTCCTGTGTCTTAAGAGCTCCTCCTCCAGTCATTGTGTGTCAGTTGTAGTGTTAATCCAGGGTCTGGATGGGCTGGTATTGTTGGTAACAGACTGGAGCCGGCCAGCAGAGGATTATGGGTCAGGAGCTCCTGTTTCTCAGTCTATTTTAGATCTTCTGAAGCTCATGAACACCTGTAGGTAAGACAAAGAGCTGAAGAAACGACTGCCGACTGACTGACTTCATCACACTGCTGCGTTTGTGGAGTTTTACTGATGTTTTTGCAAAATGAGCATACAACTTTTAACAGTGACATCATTCTCATCACATCCAGCGATCAAGTGTCATCATTTCAAATATGATAATCATTTGCTGTTGCTTTTTCAGTATGAGTTCCCCATAATCATGTTTTGATCAATGTTATTTTTGTATAATTTCTAGTCAATGCTAATTTTTATTTCTTTTTATTCTATAGTTTGTTCTTTATTTTATTATTAATATTATTATATTTAAATATCTGTATATAGATTTTAGGTAACATTTTACAATAAGGTGTCATTTGTTAACATTTGTTAATATACTAACTAACATGAACAAAGTTAGTTAACTTATTAAATACTTCTGTATTTTTATTTTATTTTATTTAAGCTTACATTGGTTTGTTTTTCTCGTGCAATGTTTATTTTATTTTAAGTAACATGGTAAGTGTCAACAATAATAACCCAGGTTATTATCCACATAGCATATAGACTATTTACTGAAACATTATTTTATATTATTAATTGATGTCTGACACATGTAGAAATGTATATTTTATTTATATAATGCATTTAACATTCCCAGAATGCTCTGTTTTCCCAATATTATCATCCATAGAAGTAAACTTCCTCTATAGAATGAAATTTGTGGTGAATGTGGTGAAATTTCCTGGTGAATATGCTGTATGTCAGGCTGTTCTTTATGTTTTGTTGTGTGATTGTGATAATTTGAATACATTGAACTGTAATTCAGTGGATTGTTTTCAAACTTCATTCATGAACAAAAAGGGACTGAACTGAAAACACATGACAGACATCAAACACTAGAGGACACCACAGTCATGCTATCTGAAGCTTTTTTAATGTTTTTTTTTTTTTTTTGGAAAATACATATGTTTGAATCCATCTGTTTTGATGTGGTGTATTCAGACACACCCTGTCAATGTTCTTTGTGCAATCTGAAGTGATCAGGATGCTGGTGAAACATCTTAAGAAAACATTTCCTTCAAGAAGAGATGTTGAAATATGATTCGCAACATCTATCAACATGTTCCCTCAGCCATATAAACATAATTCATTACAGTAAACAAACTGGGATTTTAACATCTAAATCGGTAAAAATTAAATGTTTGTTGGTTAAATCTTTTTCAATACTAAATCGCTTAATTCCTTTTTGTATTACTGTAACTGAGGGGTGATGTTTCTATTAAGATAATATTAACATGTAATAAGATTTAAAAATAAATGTTTAACATGTAAATATTAAATAGCGTTCAATTAACATTCATCGTCATATTATTGTGAAATTCCGCTGCGCTCCCTCCCATTTCCTCCGCACTATTTTTCCTCCCCTGTGCAGCTGTGTTGTATTCCTCCGCGCGCCGGTTTGCAGCAGCTGTACTGTACTGCTGTCGCTGCATGCGAGTATCCTTCCGCAGAGCCGGTGTGCCTCCGCCGCAGCACGCTCCAAGTCGAGACCTTAAGTCTTTTGTTTAAGGTTTTTCTGTGACAAATCTGTTTACTTTTAATCGAAATAGTTTTATTTGTCGTGTCTGGTGTGTTTTGAGCGGCGCTGTTTGTGTTTTATTCGGCTAGTCATGGCTGACATCGACAAACTCAACATAGACAGCATCATTCAGCGCCTGCTCGAAGGTGAGTTTCACGTCAAGAAACGGTTAAATGTTTTTAGAATTGGGTAATCAGTTTTAAAGTTCTTCTCATTGTAGAGTATGGATATGTATATGACTGATTTATCCGCTATCTGTGTCGTTGTTGAGCTGAGCTAACACGGTTAGCAGAGCGTTAGCTGCTTAACGTTCCTGACATAAACGGCTGCGTTTCAAATATAGAGTGAATTTTCTACTTAAACAACATTTGTGACGCGAACGTTTCAGTCGCTATGATTATGAAATTGTGTTCTGAATATGTGGGGAACCGTTCAAAACGCGCGGATGATGCCCAAGAGTGCAGTCTACATAGGCAGCTCACTAGGCGTTGAGACGCGGCCGAGCTGTAACGTTACGCGCCGTTTCTGTGTTTAAGGCAAGGTTGCATACAAAAACACTATATAATGCTGACATTGGGATATTCGAGCACAGCTTTGACCGTTCAGAGCACTTATTATTAAGGTTCCACATTCGTTAAAACTTGGCAGGAATTGAAACGTCAAGTATAAACAGGCCTAGTTTATATATGCGTACCTATTTCAATTTGTAATCTCTATAAAAAATGTTTTTGCAGTGATATAAACCGTGAGAACCCTGTTTGGATAGACTCAAATCATTTAAAAAACGTGACACAACGTACCTAATTTAGTTTTACGTGCTGCTTATGTAAGTTCATTATACAAGTGAATGTTTTATTGTTTTATTGTATGCTTTATAATAAAGCTATACAACTTGTAACTGCAGTAAATACCCTGTGATCATAGAAAGCATTTATTGTTTTATTGTGTACAGCGGAATACTTCATCATAAATGTAATTAAGTAACTCATTGCTGGTTTCGGATTATGGCAATATTTTTAATATGCAGAGCAGTTCATCATTGACTCACTTTGACTTATGAAGATGTAATGAGCTATTCGAGGGGTGTTTTATTGTATATGTTTATTTATTCAACATATAAGGTCTCCAGGATCTCCATTTTCACTTTGAGTTTATTTAGAAGTGACTTCAACACAAGAAACAAGCTTTTGTCTTCTTAGCTTTGTTTCCATACAGTGTGTAAAAGATGGTGTCTTTTTTATGTGTATATACTTTGTATTGTGTTTGATTTAGTTTTTAAAATTGTAAAGTAAAATATATTTCTTCATTTAGCATGTAAACAAGGATTTTAATAATAAACAGAGCATGCACACCTTGAATCGTTCACAGAAGTGCCTATTAAAAAAATCGTGATTCATTTATTATGCCTCATCATGTCGACTAGGGTGGTGTTCATTCTTGTGGTCAAATCACTAATTAAGGCATTTTAAAGTGCTGTTTGATAACTTATGATTTTCAGTGATTAAGGCTTGGTGTAGTATAGTGCAGAAGTGACAGGAAAGCAGTGTATTCTGGAAAGGACCTGATGCATTCTGTGGCTGTTTTTTGTCTTTGTTTTTGAGTCCTGCAGATTTTGTAATGCGTGCTGCTCTCACCATACTTTTTAAAGCTAGCTGTGTTTCTTCGAAACCTCTCCCTGTTTTTTTCACCTCGTCAGAGTTTACATGGAGCCAGTTGCACCACCTGCATGTTTATTGCTTTACAGCCTAGAAACCAGGCTGGGGTGTGTGGACTGCACCTATATCTACTCGCCTAGCATTAGTATGGCTGTTCCCTTGGCAGTCTGCTCCCGTTACATAACCTCACTTGGTTTAATGCCGCCCAACGTGGTGCCAGAACCTGCCTCGTGGTTCATGGCCCGAGAATATCAGTCCTGAAGATCCGAGTCCTTCTCAGAAGTGATATACCAACTTCAAAGGGCACATTTAAGACTATGGGATGAGTTTTGTTCATTTTCACTGAAAACCATTTAAAAACATCCACCCAAAATGTAGAAGTTAAATCACAGCAGTGCAAAAGGGGTTGAAGAGTTTCAGGAAAACAAGTATTTGTCTCAAATAATTAAAAACAAAGTCCCCTACTGGATGTTTCTTAAAAAAAACTGACTCACTTAGTTGACTTAAAGTTTAATGCTAGTCATGTATATTGAGTAAGACACAACAATTTAGCAATTTTGTAGCTAGATGTAGTGACTTCCCCACCACTTTTGGGACTTTTTTTCAAATGCTTAGGGACAAATAGAGCAACTTCTTGGACAAACCTTGTCTAAGTTCTCAGATCTACATTGATCTTTATATAGATCAGTGAGTTTGCCTGTATGATGTCATGTAGTGACCAGTGTTAGCTGCTTTCAATAGAAGCGCTGCTGAAATATTTCACTGAACGAGAAGATGCTTTTCCACACTCTTGGGCTGTTGCGTAAGGTGTTCGTACAGTGTGTGATCTCACGAAGGTGTAGTTAGGAATGTGTGTCCTGCTCCAGAGGCTTTCAGATGCTCGATGACACGGCAGAGACTTCACCCGAATAGCTCAGACATGCTCTCTTGTGCTTGCGTCATCTTTTGGCTTTGGTCGCTCTAAAGCTCTGAACTCCAAGCTCTGCCGCACGTTTTCACGTCGTCAGCTGTGTTTGGTGTGAGGTGCAGGAGGAAAGCCCTCGTAGCACAGTCACAGCCTGAAACCTCGTGATGTGGCCGTTCTGTGCGTCTTGGAAGCAGCTTTCAAGCGTTTTAAGGGGGCAATTTGTTTGTATTTATTACACAAGTAACGTTAGCAGATTATATAATTCAGAGCAGAGCTGGTCTGTCAGAGAAACAGTAAGGAACTCAATTAAGCTGACGGCAGTATACTGTACTTGAAACAAAAGATGACTTGCAGTACAAGAGAAAACACCCTATTTTGTATCTGTCTGCGTCCAAAACATAGTGGCGTCATTCAGTATTTAAAGGGACAGTGCACTTAAAAAGGTTGCAGGTTTTTAATGTCTTGACTTCTTGTGACTGAGTAAATGATGACAGAGTTTCATTACTGGATGAATGATTCCTTTAAGAAAATTTCAGCTAATGGTGATAAAGTGGCTTGACATCATCTCGCTGAATAGCGTCACTCAGCACTCATTAAAAGAGCCCTTTTCTCATTGTTGTGGCTGCTGTTCAGAGTCTCACAGCTCTGTTGTGTGGAGTGTGTCAGCTGATCCTCGCTCTCTCACTTTACTCTGTTAGTTTGTTGACATGACATTGTGCAGAAAGCCAGTGGATTTGGTGTGAATCACTCATGTATTTCACTTCACCTGTGTGCACATCTGTGTTCAACTTAATCTGTTTTATTACTCATATTAACATTAAATAATAGCGTTAGACCTGCAATGTTTTTGAGCGCACTGCTTCTTTAAATACTAAAGGACGTCACTATGTTTTAAAAGTAGGTATAAATAGGGTGTTTTCTCAAGTACTATAAGCTGTCTTTTGTTAATAAGTGTGCTTCTGCCGGCTTAATGAGAAATTCTTTTAAATATTTAATAGGGTTGGGTCCATAGAAGATACCATCGTCCATCGCTGATCGCCGATAGACATCACGATCCTCCGCCCTGCCGCAGCAGCAGCACCATGCTTGCGAAAAATACACTTAATCTATGGTGGCAAATCTATACCATTAATAAGCGAGCGCACCACTGATGCTGGCGAGCACGGTAATTAATTTCCGCCAGAGGAAAACAGATGTACATGCGAAGGAACGTGTCATTTCAAACCCTCACACGCGCTCGATATGTCATCCGTGCACAATTGAATCACTCGCGCTTTGACTATGTATTACATTTTTTTTACATTCACTTTAAATAGTATATAATATAGTATTGTCTTATTTTTTATATATAATTCATTTGTATTGTATATTTAAGGTGATTTATTTTTTATTTTAAAATGAGTGTTTTAATTTTCATTTAATTTAAACTTTTCAATATCTGGTGAACCCCAGACTGAGGACACCCTCCTTGAAATATTAATCCCCACAATCTTACATCCTGGGAATTATGTTGTTTTTATTTCACAGAAACTGGATATATCAGAACATATTTACGTTTAGTGGAAAACTGATTTATATGAAAGAACAGTTTCAGAAACCTATATTTGGTTAATCCAGTTGAATTATCTGTACGGTATGTACCCTAACTCTCAGTAACCAGCACAACAAGCCTCAGTCCAGAGCTGCAGAACTGTGCCAGTTGCTCCAAACACGGGGTAAAAATAGAAATGCTGGGCAGTAACAGGCCAGCCTTTGACTAGTCCCTGGAGTTCCAGATTGCAATAAAAATGTGATCGATGTGAAAACCACAAAGATTGCGAGCGGGAAGACGGGCAGTGGGATGAATCCTGTAGGTCACTTTGGTCCTCTGCAAGTAGGGCACGTCTGTAGACAGGAAGACCAACCTAACCTACTTCCCTTCCCTGTGCTGGCCATCAGAAACGCCATGTTTATCAGCATAATGCCACAGTTTTCCCTGCCAGCTCCAGTAGTGTTTGTCCAGAATTACTGCAGGGGCTGGATTTATAACTGTACGAGAAACTGTTGCTCAACTATCAAGATAATTACATGAACGATGACGTCTGATGGTGATTTAAAGTGTTGCCTTGTGTTGGGATCGGATGCATCTTTGTTATAGCTTACAGCTGGAGGCAGAACTGTGGGCTTAGTACTTGTTATTAAAATTAAAACTTATATAAATGTGTTATGCCTCTATTTGATTGCATTAAATAAAAGTATAGATGCATTTTCTTTGTATTTAGTTTGTATTAAAACTGAAAGCATTTCTTGGTGCTCTATAAATTCCATCTTTGTTAAACCTTTTATTTAAATGGTGTGAGTTTTGTGATTTCAGTTTTGATTACTATAAATTAAAATAAAAAAAGAATAATAATTTGAAAAAAAGTTTTAAAGTAGTTTTAAAATTAAAATATAATTCCAGAAAAAATATGAAACAAAGAATGTCTAGAGGAAAACATTAATAAATAATAATTACTAAACATTAATAATTTTTTAGGGCCTAAGCATTTCATAAAAATGTAACTTTTGTTAAATGGTGGAGGTTTTATGTTTTCAGTTTTCAATGCTTTTTGATTACTACAATTTTTTTTTTTTAAATAATAGTTAAAAATAAAGTTTAAAATTAAAAACTTATTTCAGTTTGTTACCAATACGTTTGCCATTTTTTATTTTAAGCTTAATTACTGAAATAAATGAAAGTAAAACCGAAATAGAGTGCAATAAAAACTATGTACATTTAAAAAAAAAAAAAGGTAGTGAAAAATTATAAACCTAACACATAACAAAATGAATAAAACATAACAAAAATGGAAATAATAATGTAAAAATAAACTATAAATATACAACAAAACATTAACTGGAAGTATAAATATATATATATGAGTGATACTACAATAATCATTGAGTGTCATCAATTTAATCACAATTACATAATCGTTTGAGATGGTTTATTACGTTCTTTCCCTTGCTAAAGGTCACAGGGCCGAAGTGGTGCTTTATTTAACCGCAGTTGTGTTTGTGTGTCTGCAGTGAGAGGGTCGAAGCCGGGCAAGAACGTTCAGCTGCAGGAGAACGAGATCCGTGGACTGTGTCTGAAATCCCGCGAGATCTTCCTCAGCCAGCCCATCCTCCTGGAGCTGGAAGCGCCGCTCAAGATCTGCGGTGAGTAACACAAACCTTCAGTTAAATCACACTGCGCTTACAACATGGCAAAAATAGACATGCAGCATCTCTACTACTGCCAGATGTCAGAGCCAGAGTTGGTCATGATGTTGAAATAGCGTGTTCAGTAAATGAGAGATGCTCTCCTCTGCTCAGGCGATATCCACGGACAGTACTACGACCTCCTCAGACTCTTTGAGTACGGAGGATACCCTCCAGAGAGCAACTACCTGTTCCTGGGAGACTACGTGGACCGAGGGAAGCAGTCTCTGGAGACCATCTGTCTCCTGCTGGCCTACAAGATCAAGTACCCTGAGAACTTCTTCCTGTTGAGAGGAAACCACGAGTGTGCCTCCATCAACCGCATCTACGGCTTCTACGATGAGTGTGAGTGTCCACTACATACTTGCTGTGCCATGATTACTATGACTGACACGTGCAGAAAACACAAACACTGTTGAACACTGTTTACAGTCCTGTTCCTCATGTGCATGTTCTTATTTAAGTAATCACAATAACTAGGTAAAAACTAGTTACTTACCCTAAATCTACCCCTACCCCTTGTAGTTACCTTATATTACAGTACTTCATAGGAAGGTACAATGTAAGTACACATATTGTAAAATAAAGGTCCAAAAGGTTTTTTTGCATGAGTTGATTTGTATTATTACACAGTGCTCTGGAATGCTTGATTCTGATTGGTCAGTTGAGATATTTGCAGGTTTCGTTCTTTTCAAATAATATCAGCTTCAAAGTAAAAACGCATAGCCGGGACTACTTGTATGTTTAAAATTAAAGCATTTTAATGATACTTATATTATAAAGGCTTCAAAGTTTATTTATTATATGTTTTTGATTTACAAAAATTAAGCTAATTAAATATAAAAAAATAGGGTCCTATTATTGTAAAAATTATTAAATTGTTAGGGTTTTATTAATAATTTTATTCAGACATGCTTTTTTGATTATAACAATTTAAACTATTAAAAAGGAATTATGAAAAATTCTTAACTTTCTTAGTAAATAAATACATACAATATTTGTTAAACCTTACATTTAAATTGTGTAAGTTTTGTGCTTTCATAGAGCCATGTATAATATATAAATACACCCAAACACACACTTTAAATATTATTTCATATTGTATTAGCAGAACCAGATTAAAGAATTTCCTTTTGTGCTCATTTGCTAAAAAAAAAAAAATAACCCTTTTTTTTTTTAGTGAGCAATAACTTGATCCTGATTTAAGGTGTCCAGATTGTTTGGCTGGCGCTAATCCTTCTGTAATACTAGCCCTTTATAGATGTTCACATTAACATAATCCACCTCATGGACAGAAGCATTTAACCATGTTTTAAAATGTAATAAAAGGGCCAAACCTGCACTATAAGCAGAACTCTGCGACTCTCGTTCAGTGCAGAATGAATTATTTAGTGCCGCTGCAGTCGTGTGTGTGTGTGTGTGTAAGAGCGAAGGGAGACGCTGTGTATTTTTAGCAGAGTCTGTCCCTCCAGAGCTCTTTTTATTCATTTACATTCTAACCGCTTTTAAATAATGAATCCTGAAGGTGATAGAAAACTGGTGTTTATGTCTTTAGGCCGGAGACGCTACAACATCAAGCTCTGGAAGACCTTCACAGACTGTTTCAACTGTCTGCCCATCGCTGCCATCGTGGACGAGAAGATCTTCTGCTGTCACGGAGGTGGGTGTGGTGCTGAACCCTCCAGATAACCCCCAGAGACATTCACCTGCTCTTCTGCTGCATGGAATGTCGGGAATCTGTCTTTTTATGGTATCCAATCACAGTCACAGTTTTTACAAGGGCATGGTGTCTTTCAAAACACTGTGCACAAGTCTGATGTCGAGTCCAAGTTACGTCAGCAGTCCTCTGTCACGAGTCCAAGTTAAATCTCAAATCCGTTTGGAAATCTTTTGCTACATTTTGTAAACACAGTTGCTGGAGGTTTAGTTTAATATATTTAATATAATAGTCCTGTCAAACAATTAATCGCACGCACAATAAGTGTTTTTGTGTGCTGTGTATATATATTCATGTGCATTTTAAAGAAAAAGGTTTTAAAATATATTTTTTATGTAATATAAATTATATGATTATAAACATAAATGCATTTATATTTATATATACATAATAATTAACAATAAACAATAACTTATAAACAAAACCTTTTTAGACTGCACTAATTTATATTTGTTTACATAAATGACCAGTTTCAGGGTGTTTAGTTTAATTTATTAAAATATATATATTAAAATATTTTAAAATTAAATATACACTACCGTTCAAAAGTTAAAGGTCGGTAAATATTTATAAAACTTTTTTTAAGAAGATACTTCCTGCACACCAAGACTGCATGTATTTGATCAAAAGTACAATTAAAATAGTAATGTTTTGAAATATTATTCCAACTTCAAAGTAGTTTTCATCATTACGCCAGTCTTCAGTGTCACATGATCTTCAGAAATCATAATAATATACTGATTTATTGATCAACACACGTCTGATTATTATCAGTGTTGAAAACGGTTGTGCTGCTCAATATTTCTCTGGAAATTTAAACATTTTAGGATTCGCAGATAAATAGAAAGTTCAAAAGAACAACATTAAAAAAAAATATTTTGTAACATTATAAATGTATTTACTGTCACTTTTGATCAATTTAATGCAGCCTTTATTTAAAAGAAATGAAAAGCCAAAAGTCAATCTCAATAATCTCAGTTTGCGTATGTAACTGAATTATGGTATTTAATAACATTTGTGTAACATAATTTGACTGATTTTTCTCACTATTCTTCATGAGAAAGAAATACTACTTCAGTCGTGCCGCTTCTTTTCTGAGTTCCTCTAAAGTCAGACGATCTGTCTCTGATGAAGCGGCGGAGGATACGTGATGTGTGTAAAACGAGGAGCTGAACATCTGTGTTAGTGTTTACCACCGCTCTGAGGCTCTTCATACCCCGCAGGATGGTCCCGTGTGTTGCTGAAATGTTTAGGGTGTGTAAACCATCTGACTTCATGATTTGCGCTGACATCATCTCTCTTATTTCTGAGAGCTGAGTCAGAGCGAATCCCAGTGTGTCGCGTGTGATCTCTGAACCCCTGACGCTTTACAAGGTTTTTCTTAAGAATCTAGGAGCTCATCCAGACTTTCTAGGAACGTGAAATCTCCTCCTGTTTCCATTGGTGCAAACCTTTCAGTGACAATTCACTTTTTTGAGCTCAGAAAAGGCAGTTTTTGCTTAGACCCAATAAGATCTAGGTTTTTCTCTACAAGATGCCTTTAAGTCATACTTGATTACAGAGTCTTAAACATGATTATATTTATTAAAAACCACCTTCATGCCCGCCTTGCCAAATTAAACTAACTGTGAAGCACATTTTATCGCACTGCACTGTTTGTAATGTAAATAGACAATGGTTTTATTCAGAGCTGTGTCTGATTTATTTAAAACTGTATCACCTGCATGTGTTTTAGAATCTACTTCACATCTGAAATTTCTTTTTATAACCTTTTTGGTAATTGTATACTTTGTATAATTTATTCAGAGATTGCTGTGAAAATAGCCTTGACTCTGGCATAAATAATAAATGACAAGAATGAATAATAAAAACTGGGACTGTTTGCAGACTGGTCATATATTTTTGCTTCCGTTATGAAAAAGTAGATGGTCTTTTTTGTATTGGCAAAGTAAGACTGATAACACCTGGCAACTGCTAGTAAGTTTTGTATAGTGTATTCTTCACTCTGTACTTCAAAAATGGTCTGTTTACAATATTATTTTGACAAATATTAACTGAATTATACTGCATTGCACTTTTATAACATGGGATTTTAACCATATAAATTCAATCTTGATTTTTGTAAAACAGCTTTTAATGTATATGGCAATAAAAAAATTGATTTAAAAAATACATGTAAAACAAACATGTCTGCTGTTCCTCAGGTTTGTCTCCGGATCTGCAGTCCATGGAGCAGATCAGAAGGATCATGAGACCCACAGATGTCCCGGACCAGGGCCTGCTGTGTGACCTGCTGTGGTCTGACCCAGACAAGGACGTGCTGGGCTGGGGAGAGAATGACCGAGGCGTGTCCTTCACCTTCGGAGCAGAAGTGGTGGCCAAGTTCCTTCACAAACACGACCTGGATCTGATCTGCAGGGCTCACCAGGTGAGACTTCAGCAGGGATCAACAACACATTGAGATGAAGTTGGGTTATTACAGTTGTCAAATCATGAAGGGTGCATTTAAATGAAATAAATGCTGCTGGTTTAATTTACGCTGTGCTTCATCCTCTCAGAGAGGCTTGGTTTAATGTGCTTCATTGATGAATCTGAATCTAGTGCTTGTTTCCAGTGATGGTAGGGGTACAGTACGAAAGACCTTGCTTTTCCACTGGCTTCAGTACCCTTACTTAAAGTAGGGATCGACAAAGTTTAACAATAAGCACAACTTTGTTGTCTTGGCAGATATAATTATTTAACTTGAAGTAATACATTTTGTTAGGTTCATTTTAGATAACTATAATAACCCTGGAACTAACATTAACATAAATTACCTTTATTAAATGAGTATTTTATATACTGAAGTGTGAACATGGGTGTTCTTCACAAATCATTTAAGGATGGTTCAAAAAAAAAGTCTTCAGAGTAAAAAGTAATATTTTTTATGTTCTATGCAGATGCACTTCCTAACAAAATCACCCCAATCATTCAGGAATGACTAAATCTTTCCAAATATAGCTATTCTGGTCATTACATTACTATATTGCATTAAGCTAAATATTATAAGATCAGGTTTTTCCAGTATCGTACAGCTGTAGTCTTCCGATTGCTACGTAGTTATCTTAAAGGGGTCATATGATGTGATTTTAAGTTTTCCTTTCTCTTTGTAACACTCCAGTCTCTAAATGTGTGAGCTAGTGCTGTGAGGGCCTGGCTCGGCTGGGTTTCACCTTACTTGAACGTCCAGTTATTGGAAATATGAAACTGTTTCTGGTTCCGGCATGAGACAGAGCGGTACATTCTGAGCCGGCCGAGCTTGAGTCTGCAGATACGAGATGAGTCTTTGACATTGTTCTGATGACGCAGAGCTTTGAGTCGAGTGTGGGACACACTTCCTTTGTGTGTTCTGTAAACCCTAATCTATATCTACTCAGACTGTAATCTAGTGACTCACCAGCACACACACACACACACACGCACACACACACACATGTTGGTTTTTGTGATTTATGAGGACTCTCCATAGGCGTAATGGTTTTTATACTGGACAAACT
>JAUCMT010000105.1:26184270-26208183 GCA_032357475.1 Enteromius thamalakanensis
TGTCATTATACAAATTTGTGTCCTCATAAACCACATAAACCCGTCCACACACACACACACACACACACACACACACAGACTATAATAGGGAGCCCGTTCTCCTCAGTTTTTCAGTGCAAGTTTAACCCTTATCTCACAGAAGCATTTTTGCATCAGGATGCAGTTTTGGTCAAAATTAAGTTTTGAAAGTGAAGGAATAAAGATTTAAATATTAGTATTGCACACTTGATTCTGGTCAACTAGTAGTCATTAATTTGAAGCATAATGAGTATTATAAAGAGTAACTCTCGAACACATGAACGCGCTGCTTGCCTCAGAGCACCAGAAGTAATTATTATGAGTGAAAAGCAGTGAGGAGGCTGTGTTAACGTTTAACACACTCTCTGCAGTAGTGGCTGTGTCTGTATGCATGTTTTTTATATGGATTACATAATCTGACCGATTTCATTTGAAATTAGACATTTTACACACGTGCTTTTGTCTGTAAGTCACGTGTACTCCGTTAAGCTCAAGTTCTCATGCGTTTTCATTATTTTACAGAAGCACAGTGTTTTGTTGTTATTGTGAGAGTCCTTACCGATATGAAAGATTTTATAATCTGTGATTACTAGTGAATGACAATAAAATAAACCTGCAATATTATATGCTATTGCAGTAGATGCATTTTACCGTATTAAGGTAAACGATTAATAAATTGATTCATCATTAATTTAACTAATTTATTTAACTATTGATCATGGAAATAATTGTGAAATATTTATTATTTTCTTTACAGTACATTTGTTTCATATATTTAAATATTTTTATAAATAAACAACTGTTTGTAAATGAATAAATGAAGACTTAAATGTTAATATTGAAACTTAACAGTCTTATTTGTAGTATTGTATTAAATTACTATTTAATAAAAATAACAAAAAATGTTTTATGATTCACAATGGATTTTTTATCTCACAATATAATAAAAAATGAATTGCTGAGTAAATAATGCCAAATAATGATAATTATCCCAAAAATTTTTTTGAAAATCAATAAATATTAGTGATGTTATTGTAGTATTTTTATTAAATAGCCTAATCAATTATTTATTTTACTGTATAGTAGTATTATTGTGTTATTTGTATTGTATTGTTGATATATATATTTATTAAGACACAATGAGCTGATGTGTACAAAACGTCCTTTTTAACAAGAGTCATGTGCGATACAGGGTCTTCTGTGTTCTGTGTAACTCAGCAATAATACATGAAACATTGTGTGATCGTTGCTAATTACATTTTCAAGGCACTTTTCTTTCTTTAAGTGCAGAACTCTGACCAAATCTGATTTCTTGATGATTTGAAATTTCATATGAATGATGGTTTCATTTCAAAATATAAAGGGAAAAGTAGAACTGAAGGACTGCTGCCATCCTCAGCTTCTAATGGTGATTTGATGCGTTTAAGTGTTTGTTCACTGCAGGATATTTTGGTCATGACCATTTGGATCATTTAGGATGATTTAGTGCTGGAAACAGTTTGTTAAATGCTTTTAGAAATTCAAATATTTTAATGATTACAGTCCGCCAGCATTACTGCCTCAGAGTTCTGAACTAGAATGGATCTCACAGCACTTCTGTCTGGATCCGTCAGCGCTCTGCTGTAGCTGTGTCTATAAATCAGCTTTGGTTCCTGCAGGTTGTTTGTTCAGTTTGTGGTTTGATGTTTCTCTCACGCTGCAGTTATCAGTTGGACACAGAAATGTAGTGAAACCATAATCTCAGTCTGGATACAGTGAACTTCCTCTTCCTGTGTGTTTCAGGTGGTGGAGGACGGATACGAGTTCTTCGCCAAGCGGCAGCTGGTGACTCTGTTCTCTGCTCCCAATTACTGCGGAGAGTTTGATAACGCCGGAGCCATGATGAGCGTCGACGAGACCCTGATGTGCTCCTTCCAGGTACACTTCCTCTACTGTTCTCATCAAATCATACTGCTTTATTTGTACTTTTTTTATCATGTGCAATAATAATAATTTATCAACAATTTTATTTGGTGTTGAAATAGTCATTTTATTTATTTTACTGATTAACCATTCTCTGGCTAGGTCTGGCAAAGACGTTCATTAAATATTAAAAAATAAACAGAAATACAAAGTAGCTTTAAAAGGTCATTTAATACAGTATTTTAACGAATGACTAACGGTGATGGCAAAAAGCTGTTTAAAATGCATTGAGCACTTAATCCACAGAAATGTGAAACTTTTTAAAATTTATTATTATTATTATTATTATTATTATGCATTCAGTCTTAAATTATTATTTATTTGTGAGACTGCATGGAATATATTGGTTTTAGTCATTTGTTTATTTTATTTTACTAATTTTTTGTGTCTATGATAAATAAACACAAATACAAAGTACTCTTTATTATTCATTTAATCTTCTCTTAAAACATTATAAAAAAAATGTCAAGGGGTGAAAATCAATCATATTAAGATCGCATTATTTTATATTTAGTTTTTAGGCATTTGTTTGGTGACTTTTTATATATATATATATATATATATATATATATACATGCATTAAATTTGTTAATTATTGGAAGTGAAAACCCTTATGTTTTTTTAGGTAAAAAAAAAAAAATATATATATATATATATAATACACCTATTTTAAAACAAATGACAAAAGTTGATATTTAAAAAGATAAAAAAAACAAGGATGCTTACAGGACCTCAGACATATACTTTTTTTTCTTTTTCTTTTTTACACATTTAATTAATATTCATTTAAAATCATGAAGAATAATTTATGTAACTTAAATCAAAATGACATTCATTTAAATTTATCTTAAAGTATGTGCATCTGTATTCAATTCATATTTGTACAGAATTCTTGTTAAACAAAGTATTTTTTTATTATTTGATATTATTCATTGTTATTATACTTGCAAGATGACCATAATGAGAAAAAGAAAATGAAAACGCATAAGAAACAGGGAAAACTAGTTATTGATAGATTTTTCCTGTTTCTTTCAGATTTTGAAGCCGGCAGAGAAGAAGAAGCCAAACTCCAGTCGTCCAGTGACTCCTCCCAGAAACATGGTCACCAAACAGGCCAAGAAATGAGGCTCTCTGTGTCTCGGAGCCGGCTGGACTTGTATCATACGCTCAGATCAGGAGCCGTCCACTGCGTCTTTATTTCCCTTCTTTTCCTGGTTTACCGTCCCGAGCAGCCGCTCACATATTAGAGGGGAGCCTTTTAATTTCACAAACGGCTTATACTTCCAACGTCTCTGGACGTTAAATCCACACGGTTCAGATGATTTGTGCTCCGCTCGCCCCTGCAAACCACTGTGAACAAACCATCCCGTTTTTATGCACCTTCAGCTTCTGTTGTTTTGTATTTGGGTCTCGTGAATGTGCCATGAGATTTGACTTCAGTCCGCTTTTACCGCTTCCGTTTTTTATTTTCATGATTGCAAACGAATGGATGTTGTGCAAGAGAGAGTGTGTGTGTGTGTGTGTGTGTGTGTGTGGCCTTGTTTTCTTCATCTTCTTGAGTTCTGGCATGATGTTGATTTGTGGATGTCTCTCTCTCTCTCAGACGGACGTTTCTGTTGCATGCGTTAGTGTTAGAGGAATAGGACACAAGGCCTTGGCTTTCTCTCAGGGCATGCCACCTTCAGCATGTCTTCAGAATAATGTAGCTCCTCATCAGGTAAATCACGTCAGGAAAAATTTCTACAGTGTTTCATATGACTTCTGTTTAACCCAAACCCACTGTAAATATACAGGAAATGTTTTGTTCAGTCTTGGCAATAATTCAGTTTTCCACACTATAAATAATTGTTATACTTGCAGAATAAATGGAAGGGAGATGGAAACACCACTGCGGCGTGCGTTTCTTCATTTCAGTTTGACCGTGAACTGAGCTGATAGCCGGGTGCACTAATCAGAAAACTACATCCTTAACCTCTTAAGCTGAAAATTACTCTATTTTCAACAAAAAAGTGGAGTGTTCCTTTAAATGTGTTTTTTCAAAATACTTTAACATCTCAAGTTCTTCGGTATTTTTGAGTTTTAATGAATATCCTAAATTTTTCAATCTACATAACATTTTACACTTGCTGATTTAAAAAGTTCATGTTTATTTCAACTTAAAGGATTGTTAAAAACACAAAATAAGTCCTGAAATAAAACTACTGTAGTTACAATTCTATGAAAATCATTTTTCAATAAATTAGAAAAATTGGAATTAAATTAAGGCTTAAATATTTTTTAAATATCTTTTCTTAAAAATACTTCAGAACTTAAAATATTCAAGATCCTACTTGGAAAAACATTTAAGATATTTTTTTTATTTTTAGTCATTTCTGTGAGATTAAAAAGCTTTTAAGAAAAATATTTAAGGACATTTAAAACATGCTTTAAAAATTGACAACCCGACATTTTTAGATATGTTTGTGGACAAAGTTTCAGGAATAGAAAAATGAGGTTTAAAATGTTTGCTATTCTGCAAATGTTCTTAATTTTAGAACTAAAAACAAAATTCTAAAGAAAATCTCAAGATTTCAAAAAATCTTAAAATGTTGAACCTTTTGTAAAATAGTAACACGCAAATAGTGGAAGAAACCAAGTTTGGTGCTAAAATATTTTGAGAATTAAAATGTTTGCATTGTATTATATTGAACATTATGCTCTTGAATTAAAAAAGGTTAATCTTTGAAATGTTGATGACACTGTAATAACTCTGTCTCCATTCAATCCATCAAACTATTTCAATACAGAAATACATCTGCAGTAAAATCGAATCGTTAACATGAAGTGTGACATCATTTCTTTATTATATAAACAAATACATTCTGTATTAAAATAAAACAAAATGATTGCAAAGATTTGATTCATAAACAGATCTGTGCAAATTAAGTACAATTCACAAACCCTTTATAGTTTCTCCAGCCCATCGTTTATGGATATGCATATACTTTTGATGAAAGGAAGAACAAGCGTCTCTCAGCCTTTAAACACATTTGTTCATTTCTTCACCTCCTGATGCACAAGGAAACATGTGAAGCGGTCGCAGATCAATAACCCTGCACTAAACGCGTGTAGTAGTTGGTTTAACAGCGCTTCTTTCTATTGCATTTAATATCTGACCGGATGTCAAGCACTTGAAAGTTCGTCTGGTGAACAACCATGAGTGAAAGCTGTTACAGTCATGTGATCTCCGTGGAGCTGGAGCGTGTAAACAGTGGCAGGATCGTATATATTTCAGGAGAGGAGAAATAAATAGCGGTCTGTAAGAAGGCAATGTGGTGATCCGGTCCAGCAGACGGCGGGAAAGTGCTTCTGTCCTTTAGGAGGAAGCCAAACTTGACGGAGATCCAACCTGGTGATGGTTTGTGTGAACTGAAATATAAGGTTTGACTCATTCCTCAGATAAACGGCACACAAAAACGAAGATTCTGCCATCAGATTCCAGCATCAGAAATCAGCTTCAGTTAGAAGCACTTTATTTTTATAGAAATGTTTTTCAATAGTCGTTTTTAGATGATTGTAAAAAAATTATTTTTATATTTCAATGTATATTTATTAGTGCTGTCAAGTGATTAATCACAATTAATGGCATCCAAAATTAAAGTGTTCACGTGTGCTGTGTGTATTTATAATGTACTCTATATTGCCAAAAGTATTGGCACCCCCTTCTGAATACTTTAGTAATTTCCATGAGTCTAAACCTTTATATTTCTGGCTATAATGATATTCTAGGAAATTTTACAGTAACAGTTTTCTATTCTAACATGACTATGCCTCTGTGTATAAGACAAGGTTTAAAAAGAAAAGATTGATTCAGTGTGGATGAACTTTAAATACAGACCCTGAGCCAAAAACACCACTAAAGCAGTCCGATCTGTTCATCGGAAGCGGGTGACCCAATACTTTTGGAAATATAGTGTATATAATAAATACACAAACATTCATGTTTATATTTATGAAAAATGTGACATTTATATATTAAATACATTTATCTTTAATACAAATATATGGATGGGAATCCATGTAAATATTTTATATATATTCTATATTTTTTTGTGTGTGTATTTATACATGCATAACACACATGTAAACAAAGACATTTATTTTGAGCGTGATTAATCGTTTAACAGCACTATTTATTTTTTAAAAACACCTCACCTCAGATCAGCAGAAATGTAAATGTGAATCTAGATTTTGATGACAAATTGGTAACACTTTAAAGTTTCATTTGTTGAATTATTGTAGTTTGCAGAAACTAGAAATGAAAAACTATAGCAAATACTGTAGTGTTTTTGAATCATACTGTATATATCATCCTATTTACAACACTTAACGGTAGTTTTATTACCAAAGAAACTATAAAATTACTGCACAAATCAATTCAAGTACTTTACTATAGTACGCTTTAAAAACACTACAGTAATACTTTAGATTTCTATAATGTTTATTTTCACTGGGGATTTAGCTTAAATAAATGCAAACATGAATAATATAACATTTAAACTAATGTTAGTAAATATAAATACATATATTGTTCATTTTTAGTTCATAAAAGTTAATGAATGTTAAGAAAAGAGTCTTTATTGTAAAGTGACTTCACAGATAACGTGTGTTTTAACAAATTAATAATTCGTCTCATATTGATCATTTACGGTCTGCAATCTGTATTTACTGTTTATAATTCTGATTATGGATCATAAATTGAGCACAGATTACCAGATGTTAGGAAACTGGGTAAATGATGACAGAATGTTCATTGAAGCGTTAACTAGTCCTGTGACTAGTCTGGGTAAACCGAGGATGTGAGGTTAATCAGCAGATGAAGGAAACCTCGTTAACATTTATTGCTCAAAACTCTTATTTCTCTACACTGTATGATTATGAAATGTAATTATTGGTCTCTTTGAGTCTGTGCTGCTGTACTCGTGTCGTTTCATACTGAGATTATGAATAATTCTGAGGAATGTTTTAGCGGTTTGACTAGTAAAAGCATATAAAGAGCGAACCCCATAATTGTAAATTGGAAAAACGGAGCAGTATAAAACAAACGTGACAGAACGAGCACGTCTGAGTCGTGGTTTCATGCCGTCTCTGTGTGTGTGTTTAAACGTCCTGAGAAGCGTCTTGTGTTGCTGTGAAGGAGGACTGGGTTCAGAGCGAGGTTTCGTTGGTGTGCGGTCGAGACGTCTCCTCCTCCAGAAGAGCGATGCGCTGCTTCAGCATCCTCACCTGCGTCTCGTGACGCTCCACCATCGCCATCATCTGAGACTCCAGCTTCTTCAGCTTGTTCTGGTGCTTCTTCTTGGCTTTCTCGTACGCCGCCACCAGATTACTGCACGATACAGACAGAACAGCTTTAAAATACATACTCCATCACCGCTCGTCTGCTTCACAACTACACCACCATCAAAAACACTGCCTACACCAAATACTACAGAGATATATAAACAACTCTTATAATAACTGCACACTACGGATCATTAGTTAAGCATTAGTTAATAGTCAGTTCATCCTTCATAAAGTAAGCAGTTTATAAATACAGATATAAATGGCTTGTTCTTGATTTATAATCATATCTATTACAAAGGAGATTTAACGGCTCCGTTCTCTTCCAGACAGAAGAAATAAACACAACACAGAGCGATGCAGACCGATTCATTTCAAGATGCAAATAAATATGAAACTGTAAACTTTAATTTTTGTTTTCTATGAAACTGAAGGTTTGTTTTTCATTTATCAAGTGTACAAATCTTGAAAGACATGTCTGTGTTCTGTATCCTTCTGTGTTGAGTTACTTTGGAAGATAAAGAGTCTTTACATCTCTTTTATAAGTGCTTTACAAGCTATAAATAGTCCTCAGTTTAGATGAGCTAAAAAACAGACGTCTGCCAACTACTGAATGCTTTATAACTGCCTGACTTCATCATTAATTACAGCAGGATCGTGTGTTAATAAAGCATTTACTAGGCAGTCTCCAGATCTCAACCCCATAGAAAATCTTTGGAGGAAGTTGAAAGCCCTGAAACCTTCCTGCTCTAGAGGAGATCTGCTGGAGGAATGAGCCAAAATACCAGCAACAGTGTGTGAACACCTTGTGAAGACGTCCAGAAAACCTTTGACCTCTGTCATTGAAAACAGAGTGTATTGAGATAATAATATATTGGTATAATAATATATTTAAACACTAAAATAAGCCTGGTTGATACCAGCATCAATAGTTTTCAGTGACATTTGAGCAGCTCTTGTATTAAAGGCACTGCAGTGATGCTGAGACCAGCAGGAGGCGCCGAACACAAAAACTGAAGTCTGTTCAGATCAGAGCAGAAGTCTGTTCCTGTGTGTCTGGTACCTGTTTGCTCGTTTCAGGTCGTTCACAAACTCTGCCGACTGCTGATGTCTGACTTCACTGCTCTTAGTCAGTCTTTCTAACGCCGCCACCAACTCCTGAACACGACCCTTCAGCTTCTTCTCTCTGCAATACACAAACACACACACACAAATTGGACAAATATACATATAAATTGGAATACATAAAAACAGACTACTGATCTCATTAATTTATTTTGCAAGCATCAGAATTTCATCCTCATAACTCAGACTACATGAACCATAGAAACCTGATGATCACATATGATACTCAACAAAACATCCACCAAAGAGTGTTCAGGAGTGTAAGAGTAATGACCTCCTGAGGGCGCTGGTGAGCTCCGCTGCGAGGTCGCTGTCGCTCAGACTCCTCAGGTCAGACAGACTGATGGCGGGAGAATCAGAGTCCTGGACACACACAAGCACACTCAGTCAGTGTTTACAGATTCATGTGCTTGCATCAATCTGTTAAAGGGTTCATATCTAGTGTACACGATCTACTGATTCAGGAGTTAGGGAGCTGATTGAGACGCACCCCTAGTTTCACTCTAGTTCTTCTAATGTGATGAAACTATCTACATTAATCAATATTTCATGTGCATTAATGTATATGATATCCAGACATGTTTTATCATGACAAAGATAATAGAACTGTGTTCCTTAAGCTCAAAGATTAAATCATACTACTAGTAACACAGAGGTCATGGGTTTGATTTCCAGGGAAAGCATGGAATAAAAAAAACTGCATTTGTATCATTATTGCAGGTTGCTTTGGATAAAAACACTTGTTAAATACATAAACTTAAATGCAACTCAATCTTAATAAATGATCATTCAAAATAAATAACTGGACCTTATCTGGTCCTCATAAATAAAGTGGATTTTGTTTACAGTCTAGCACTGCGCTAGCGATATCAAGGTCACAGGTTTGATGACGCATTCTGAGAGCTGCAAAGACTGGAAGAGAACATCACGTGTAATGCAGACGCCTGCGCAGCACAGAAGAGATTGCTCTCACACCCACAGAGACAAGAACAGAGCAGAGCAATCGATCCAAACAAAGAGACAGAGAAGATACTCGTCAATAATTCCCACAAGCTGCCGCTGGAGATGAACACAGACAGAAAGACAGAAGTAGAGAAATACAGACAGAACGACTGACAGACAAAAGGACGGGAAGAGACAAAGAGATAGACAGAAAGAAAGATAGACGGATGGACAGAAGGACGGACAGACAGACAGAAGGAGAGACATACAGACAGACAGACAGACAGACATACAGACAGATAGACCGAAGGATGGACAGACATTCAGAAGGATGGACAGACAGACAGATGGACGGAAAGAAAGATGGACAGATGGATGGAAAGACTGCCAGAAAGAGAGTCATACAGACAAAGAAACTGCCAGAAAGATGGACAGACAAAGAGATAGACAGGAAAAAAATATGGATAGTTGGATGGACAGAAGGACGGACAGACAGAAAAAAGATGGACAGAAGGACAGAGAGACATTCAGACAGAAAGATTGACAGACAGACAGAAGGAGAGACAGACAGATGGACAGACAGAAGGACGCACGGACAGACATTAAGAAGGACAGAAGGATGGAGAGACAGACAGAAGGAGAGACAGACAGACAGAGAGTCTCATAGACAGATTGACAGACAGAAGGACGGACGGATGAACAGACATTCAAAAGGACAGATGGACAGAAGGACAAAGAGACAGACAGAATGATGGACAGACGGACAGACAGAAGGAGGCACGGACAGAATGATGGACGGACAGAAAGACAGACAGAATGATGGATGGACAGAAAGACAGACAGAAGGATGGACAGACAGACAGAATGATGGACAGACAGATGGACAGAAGGATGGACAGACAGACAAAAAGACAGACAGACATACAGACAGAATGACGGACAGACAGATGGACAGAAAGACAGAAGGATGGACAGAATGAGAGACACATTAAATGGTGTGATGTGTTATAGTGTAAGTCCAGTACCTTCCCGCTCTTGTCTTTGGCTCCAGCGCTGCTGCAGGTGGAGGTGAGTGACCGGCGTCTCTGCTCCTGATGCTCCTCCACCTCAGACTTCAGATGTTCGATGTGCACCAGATACGCCTGCTCCTGAGCCTCCCTCGTGCTCAGCTTCAGCTCCAGAGCTTTCTTCTCCTTCTCCAGCAGATACAGCTGTGCCTTCAGCTCTGCCATCTCCTCCTGAACACACACACACACACACACACACACCTTACAGCTCATTTCATGGCTCAGATACACTTCACAAACACTCATCAAATTCTGAACGTGTGTTTGATGCAATGAAATTTACTGCGTGCTTATGATACTGTATATAAACACAAGAAAAACTGTATATTATAGGTCCTGCCTATTGGTGGCTTCCAAGTTGATGAAAATGCTAAAAATATTTAATATTTTGTCTGAAATAGATTATATTTAAAAGTTTAAAAATGATCAAAATGGAATTAAAATATGAAATAGAATGAAAAATATCAGAGAACCAGAAACATGAATGTGTTGACGAATGATGGAAATATTAACTTCAAGAAAATATTTTCAGCTCCATGTTTAGGAATCTCATACACACACACACACACACACACACTGAAAGTGTATTTTCAGACTGAATAGACGTGAATCACACTGAATCTCTGAAGGACATGAACTCTGGGAGTGTTTGGCACTGATCTGGAGTCAGATTTCAAACACGTCTCTGCTCTGAAGGTCACCGACGGATCAAACGAGACGAAACGGAGCTAATGGAGACAAAACTGACAGAAAGAAACGCTGAACACTGAGAAACGCTTCAAAATCCACTCCAGCTTCAGTCGTTGGGCTTTGGCTCCATTATAACAGCTGACTGCATCAGTAGAGGACTTCTGTTCAATTTATTTTATTTTTTATTTTGGTAATGTCTCAAGTAATAAATAGATTTTTTATGGTTTGAATGACATGAATTAAAGTTTAGAAAATATTTACACAAAACATTCTATAAAATTCTGAAGATATTTCTAAATTTTTGATCAAATAAATGCAGATTAAGTGAGGATTTGTCCCAATTTGAACATCAGACTGTGAATAATGAACTCAGCAGATGAGACCATAACCATCTTCACAAATCACATTCACTTTTAGCACTTTCTATTCTACTTCCATTAAAACAGCCCCTTTTAGACTTGCACTCTAATCATTTACTAACTGCTTGTTTTCTTTCTAATCTTTTCTAAACTGTTGTTTATTATACAATTATCAAAAGTTATTATGTGAAAGTGTACAGTATGTGCAATACTTTAGCTGAGACTTGTTCCAGCACTTTCTGTGTGAGTGTGAATGTGAAGAGAGCGGGTCTGGTTTGGTCACCTTCATGGCCATGAGCTCCTGCATGAGCACGGCGTTCTCCAGGTCCAGTCTCTGCGAGTCTCCTCGGGGTTTGACGTCGTAGCTCAGCGGGTCGATGTGGACGCTCTCCAGCTCCAGCATGGTCAGTTTGACGGCCGCCCGGTCGTTCTTCAGCTGCTGGACGTAATCCTTCAGACGCTGCTCGTCGTCTTTAGAGAAGTCCGTGTCACAGCTGCTGGCCGTCGAGCTGGTCGTGCTGCAGAAGATTCATATTAAAACTAAACTGTTATTGCTATAACCAAGAGTTTTCATAGAAACACACTTTTTTTTTTATTCTCACCATCCATTAAAGGCAGCATTGGGCAAATATGTTTTACTATATTAAGTATTTACTAGTGCTGTCAAATGATTAATCGCATCCAAAATCAAAGTTTTTGTTTATGTATTATATGTGTGTTGTGTACTGTATACATAAACACACACACAAACAGTATACTTAGATAAAATGTACATTTATATTTATATTATAGATTATAGAACAACATTTATAATCACAATAAATAGTTTGACAGAACTATTATTTAGCCAATTCCCATATTTTTTAGAGAATTTTGTTATTTTAGTAAAAATAATTCTCAGCATGTATTGCAAAATATTTAATTCTAAATACTAATAACAATATTATTAATAATATTAACATTATAAAAAAATGACAAAATAATTGTAAAATTTACAGTATACAAATATATAATTATTATTATTATTTATAAATTATTTTATAATATATTTCTAAAATCAGTCTTTATTAGGAAGAGTAATTATTATTATCATTTTAGATATTACAATTTTATAATATATTTAAGAACATAGTTATTACATTTGAGAATCAATATTTGAATTATTATTATTTTAATAAGAAATTATTCTTGAAAAAATATCTTTTGTAAAAATAAGAGAAATTGCATTACACAATTTTTTATACAAATGAAATATTTACTGTTATGCAGCTATTTCAATTTTACTGTTATACCCAAATCATGAATCTTCACAATGAAATGTAATAATAATAATTGCTATTATTATTTTACTACTAATAAGAGTACATTATTAGTTTTTTATAGCATATTTTTATAAATATTTTTTATAATAATAATTACTATTAACTTTAATTACAATAAATGTAAAACAATAAGAAAATATCATTTTTTTTGCTAACGATAAGTTATTATTTTCAAGCCAGGGCTCTTCACAGCAGAAATAGTCAAACCATCACTGGTATTATAGTTGATTTGGTGAGACGAGTGTCTCCAGCGGTTTAATCATCATCAGCCTGACTCAACCAGACTTAACACAATCACAAAGCCCCTCCAAATCAATCTCCCTCCCTCAATTAGCAAAGCCCCTAATTACACTGACAATACCAATTACCTCCATCAGCACAGAAACACTGCTGACACACACACACACACACTCTTATAATCTTCAGGTCTGTCAGTCATCATAAACTCAAGCACACGTCTGACGGGGATGAACATCATCGACAGAAATATTCATAATCATTTACACGCCTCAATGAGCATTACCGCGGTAAAACAATGAAACCTGGAAACTCAACACGGGTCTCATTAAAACTCAATAATATCTGAGCACAGAAGATGAGCTGTTTCTCCTCGTCTGTAAGAAACAAGACAAAATCAATGCGTGGATATTTGAGAAGCTGCAGTGATCCTGAAACTCATGCATTCACTGCAGCCTCACACTGCATCACTCGCACATACTGTGTGTACAGAGCAGTTAAGATCAAATACACGCGCACTTCTGTGTGTGTGTGTGGGTGTATACAGAAACACTGTATGTGTGTGTGGCAAGAAATAATGAAAAAGACTAATGAAATAAATACATTGAATTAAAAAATAGGAAAAAGCTCATTAATTCTACATATACATATTCATAAATAACATTGAATGAATATCATTTATTATTTATTTCAATAATGCACCGCTGATGAAGCCTGACAATTAACACGAGACTTCGACGCTACTCCTGCTGTCACACACAATAGACACCTGAGAGTGTGTGTGTGTGTGTGTGTGTGCTGGGAGGCGTGACATGAGTGTGTGTCTGTCTGTCATTGCTGCTGTATAAAACACACACTGAGCTCATGCACACACCTCCAGCATACAAGCGTCTGAAGATCAGCACACATCTTATAATCCATCCTCCCTGAGACCAGACTCGTTCTCACACTGACCCACACTTCACTCATCAAAACATCATCAACAGAAGACACAAAGTCATGCAGGTCAGGAACAACAGGAATTCTTTAGATATATGTACAGTGATTCAGCGCAATATCAGAGTGTGTGTGTGTGTGTGTGTGTGACTGACAGCTGCAGGTGATTGGATGGATGTGTGAGCAGCAGTGAATCTTAATGAAAGCTCATGGGAAACCACACACACACACACAGACACACAGCAGCGTGAATGAGAGTGTGTTGTCATGGGCAACCGCTGGACCAGGACCATGTAGAAACACTCAGACAGATGAGCAGAGCTGCAGAATCACAATCTGATTCTGTCCTCAACTCAGACGGAGAGAAATATTCTAAACTAACACATAACTAACAAAAATACATATTCTGCATTAGGTGAAAGAGAAGACTGGAAGACTTTCTGAATGTATATTAGATGTAGAACGGATAAATGGGAGTAACTGGTGAGGATGGATGAGCTGACCTGGTGTGGCTGTTGGACGAGAGACTCTCCCAGGGCTGGACGCTGACCGCAAACGCAGCTCCGCAGCTGCCGTCCAGACGTGTCAGGAGATCTTTAGCAGCGATCTCAGCCGTCTTTCTGCTGTCATGAGCTTTCTTCAGGATCTGAGAGATGCTCTCTTCACCCGCCTGCTCTCCTGTCATCATCATACAGCAGTGTTCACCATCACATCCACATACTGCACTGAACATCAAGCTTATAGCCTCATCTCAAAGCTGCTGGAAATAAATCCTCTCTCCACTGATGGAGAGAACAATATCTGGAACCTGAGGGTGCAAAGAAATCTAAATACTGAGAAAATCACCTTTAAAGTTGTTCAAGTGAAGCTCTTAGTGATGCATATTAGGAACAAAAATGAAGTTTTGATATTTTTACTGTAGGTTATTTACAAAATATCTTAATGGATCATGATCTTTACTTAATATTTTAATGATTTTTGGCATAAAAGAACCATGACCTATGTAATATTTTGTTGTCTATTGCTACAAACATACCTGTGCTGCTTACTCGGGGTCACACACAGAAACCTTTCCCACTGAGTTATGCTTTATTAACTGAAAACATGATCTAATTAAAACATTGCACTTTGGAATTTATTGAAACATTTATGCAAAACTCTTTCCAAATGCAATTGTAACCAAAAATAAAATAATCAAAGATAACGTTTAGAAATAAATGACTGTGACAAATGAAACATGTGGAAATCCGGCAGAGATTCAGTGGATCTGTACACGCTTGATTCTCAGAGTTTGATTTATTTCTGGTTTCTCCAGCAGCGGTGTGCACGCGCTCAGATCGTCAGTGTGTGGAGAGAAACTAATTACACTAATAACTCATGAGCCGTTAATGAAGCGCTGGAGAAGCAGGATATTAAACGATGCTCAACTCTACAGTGCTTCCTAAAACACAGACTCCCAGAATACTGTCAAATACAAAATACACTTCATCAGAAGTCTGCATGTTCTGTGTGTCCTGCTTTAACTTGAAGAAGTTGTGACAAACATATAATACTCTATAATACTAAACATAATGTTTTTTAAAAATGAATGTTACACAATGTTTCTTTTATTTGAACAGTGAACTAATGTTTTTCTTGCTAAAAAAATGAAGTGAAATGTAAGAAGTTGTAGAAATTTTAACTGTTAATCATTTGATTGCTGCTGTTTTTAAATCAATGTAGTAATACATTTTCATTAAAGAATAACTATTAATCTTAGAAATAATAATAAAAAATATTTCATAGGGTACTATTAACGTAAAAATATGCATAGATTATTAAATAGTTGGGGTTTTGTGAATTAAATTGATTAAACATGCTTGATAACTAAAATCATTTCAAGAGAATCCAGATTCATTTAAATTGAAAAAAGAATTTGAAACAAATAGAAAGAAAACATCTAATAGGGCTGTATTATTGCAAAAAAAAATCCTAAATTATTAACCATTTTAATTATTTGGAGATGTTTTTGTCCCATTACTAAAATTTAATTCAACTATTTACATGGGGTTTAGCAATTTTAAAGAGAATTAAATTATCCAACAAAAAAAACAAAAATTACGTAAATAATAATAAAAACTTTACCTGTATGTCACGTGACCTCAGAACATGTGAACGTGTTGTTAAATTATTGAAACATTAACTTAAAATTGTAGTGGTCATTCAAGAAATGATTTGGCTGACAAAAAAGTTTGGGAACTCCTTGATTATAACACTTACAACTACCTGTATATATAACAATAGAAATGTATGGGATTCAGGAGTTTGTGTGTGTGTGTGTGTGTGTGCCTTACCCACAGCACTGACTCCAGCGGCTCTGAACTGACCCAGAACCAGACCCTGTTCACTCTCGGCCAGCGCCAGCAGCAGCTCATACGCCTCGATACACTGCTCACTGAAACACACACACACACACACACACACTCCTGAAGAATGTGGAGGCCACACAGATCCTTCATCAGCTTCTGAAAAAATATTTGACGGGAAACAAAAGCCACAAACAGGCCGGGACGTGATGCTGGAATGTGCTGGATTCATCAGCCTCTGATTACCCCGATACAAACAAACAAGAGTCCACCAGAAACACTGGAAACCTAACCCTAACCCTTCTTCAAACTGAAACCATAAAAAAACATTGTCACTTCAAAAATAAAACCACTTTACCGAAACAAAACTTTCATTTTTTAACTGAAATTTAATGTCAGTTAGTTGCTAGTCCTCATTTTGGTTTAGTTAACTTGAAATGACTAATTAAAAAACTAATTAAAACAAAGAAAATATCATTCAATATTTTACAGACATATTTTAAAAAATAACTAAATGTAACTAAAACCAACTGCAATTGATCAGTCTCTCTCTATATATATATTTAATATATATAGAGTATATACAGTATTTCTAAAACAACAGCCAACCTGGTGTGGCTAATTATAAAGAATAGCAAGAATTTTATTTCAGATAGTTGCCATGGCAGCACATTACCTAAAAATAATGAATACAAATAATAAAAATGATATATAGAGAGAGACTGAGTAGCTTCACTCTTCTCTTGTGTTCTGGTGTGAATATTGTTAAAGGGGAAGTGGAGAGAGCTGTCAGCGTGATTAATTCTGGTGTTTTATGCTCTCGGCGCCGTCTTTATGAGCGTTTGACTGGCTTCATGTAATGACAGTCAGATGACATCATGATCACTGGAGACCAAATTCAATCAGATCCTCGACCTCCTGCTGAAACCCACCCCCCCACACACACAATACACTCATCCAACACATCTCTCCTGCTCACCCAGGCTGCGTTAATACAGGTACAATTTAATAATATAATAATATTGTTGAAAACAGCTGTTTTCTATGTGAACATACGTGAAAACGTTATTTATTCTCATGATAAAATCAGAATTTCAGCATCATTACTCCAGTCTTCAGCATGTGTGTGTGTGTGCATGTTTTAGACTGTCACTGTGTGTGTGTGTGTGTGTGTGTGTACCTGTACTGCAGGGCCAGTCTGAGGGCGGTGGCGTTTGACTCATATTTCCCCACCAGCATACTCATGCGCTCGGCGTTACTCTTACACTCCTCCAGTGTGATGGTCAGCAGATCGTTCTGAGACTTCAGGTGCTCGATACGACTGAAACACACACAGCAAACAAGACATGAACAATCATGATCACTAACAGTTGAAGAGAAGAGACTTGGTCAAACTAAATTGTATTAGTTGCAGGAAAAGAAAAGAAAGTGAGAGGTGCAGTCACAGCATCTCAGTTACTGCTGGTGATTCACTCAGTATATCTGAAGACATTCACTTCAGCTGATGAAACACTGCAGTGACAAACACAGCTGAGCAATGCTGTGCTATTATAGTGTTTAGAACATTTTAAAGCAGCTTTTATTTTTTCAATTTTCCTTTTAATTTTAAGTTTAAGAGTAGTTTAATGCCTGTCATTTTTATTGTTTTCTCTTTTTTATAATTATTATTTATGCTTGAATACTTCAATTTCAACTTATTTTATTACATTTTATTGAATTTTGTTCAACTTTTAGTCATTTTGTTATGTATGTTTGTCAGTTTTATTTATTGATTTAATGTAATATTTCCATTTACGTTATTTTTTATTAAGATTAAAATAACTTTTTTTTATTACATTTAAGTTTATTTTTGATGTGTTATAGGTAATTTAATTTTATTTAGCTCATTGTTTTATTCCAGTTTATTTTAGTTATTTATGTACTTTAACACTTTTTACAAATAATTTCAATTACATTCTAAAATTTGAAGCTTTACATTTTTGTAATTAATTTTCTTAAAATAATTATAAATTTGTAATATTTCTATATATCTTGTTTTATTTTTTGTTTACTTCTACATTTTAGTCATTGGTTGTTTACCTTAACTTGCTTAATTTTATATTAGTTGTAGTCATTTTATTTTTGTGCTTTTGTCATTTTATTTCTATTTAACTTTAATTTATTTCCATTTCAGTTTGAATTTGAGTTTTAGTTTATTTTTTACTTAAAAATCAGAAATGAAATACATTTTACATTAAATAAGTTGTTTAAGTTTTTATTTAATATTTGATTTTATTGCAGTTTCTTTTTAATGAATACAATGCTGGAAATATTCTATGCGGAGACACATGTAACTGATCTCAGACCTGTTGAGTCTCTCCGTCTCCACCTCGAACTCTCGGATCTTGCTCTCGGAGATGGCGGAGCCGTGTGAGTAGAGCGTCTGGAAGATCTCCTGGATGTTGGAGCAGTCCTGAAGTGAATGAGCCAGATGTTCAGCCACGTTACTGGACACCTGCAGAGACACACAGAAGCAGATCAGTGCGCTTCAACACCGCTGTCACTCCGATGCTTCACTCCACTTCTACACAACGTCCTGCAAGTCTTTCTACTCTAACCTTATAAATAGATTTCACTCTATTTCAATTTTTGCTTGTTTTAAACTTTAAAAGTTTTAACGTTATCTGAAAAGTCACAGATTTAGAGTCTGAAAGTCTCCCGCTGAGGTACATTGTAACATTCAAAATCTAACCAATGGTGATGACATCATCACAACATCTGCATACCGAATAACAGCTCTTCCTTCCCGTCTTACAGTAGTTGCATGCTGCATTGTGATTGGTTGTTTCTTTCTATCCTGCAGTGTTTGCATTTATACTATAAATATGGTGTCACCTTATGTGCTGATTAAAATAAAAAATACACTATCCCTATTACACTCAACAGTACATAAAACTACTATGCTGTTATGTGTATCAGAAATTCTAACTTTATTAATGTTTGCATAATTTACTCTTATTAAATATATGCATCAAATTATAGATACAATAAACATTAATTCTACTATCACACTGAAATAATATAAGTATAGAATAAAATCTACTCTTCGGCTCTTGGTCAAGACACTTAAAAACAATAAAAACAATATGATTTCATTAAACCAGTGGTGATGACATCACACCATGTGCATAATTGGATTATTTGCATGCTGAATTTGATTGGTCTTTTCTTTCTTAATCCTCAACTGCTGTCTTGCATAATATGTTGTCTAAATATTATCATAACATCAGCTGAATGAAGTCTGAGGCTGTGCTGCTGTTCTCTGATGGAATATTAGCAGAAGAGGTCAAGGTGACCCTATCTCTCTCTCTCTCTCGGTCATGGATCAGATTCTGACACTAGATCAGTGCAGAGAGAGCTTGATCTTTCATTGGCTCTGTTTTAACAGCACATTCAAATGTTCACTTCAAAAACAAACACATTGTACTGTAATAATAGCTCTAATAAGTGAGTTTTTTAAACTCAACACAGTCGAAGCATCTTTCTGTTCGTCTCACCCCGATGCTGCTGATTTCTGATCCGAGGACCGATCTCTCCGCTGGAAGCGATTCTGAGCGCGTTTTTGACAGCTTTACTCGCTCTGCCACCTGCCACACACACACACACACACATAAAATGATTTTTTAAAGTGCAGCCCTTTTTTATAATTTTATAAAACAAAATATTAAGAAAAAATAAATAGTACTGTATAAAAATAAAATAAAATCCATTAAACATACATACATATATATATATATTTAAGTAAAATAAATATAAAAAACTATATAAATATAAAAGCTAAAAATATCAGCCAATATTTCCCATTTATCTAAAATCCAAAAAATCCAAAAATCTAAAATGATTATCAAATGAACTTAAAAAAAAGATATTATAACTGAAATAAAACAAATAAAAATATTTATTTTATTTCAACTAGCTGCCAGTGCATCATCTCTTATTTTAATTTAGTATAGCTTTTTCTTAAAATAATGATAATAAAATAAAATAAAAAGGATGGCTTTAAGAGAGCTCTGGAGTACTTTGGCGACGGGGATGTCGTTGCTGCTGCTGCTGGTGCTCAGTTCTCCGGTGCTGGGGTTGATGGGACGCCCCGCCGGAGTCAGACGCCCAGGACTGGACGGAGCGCCGGGCTGGACGCTCTGGAGACGTGTCTGCAGCTCTCGTACCTGCAGAGACACAAACACACCTGTGTGTCAAACACCATCAGTCTACAGAGTTCACAGAACAGCTCCAGAACTAAATCTAGACACTGAGGTCTGCTCAGAATCTGGCCCTGTGTGGCTTCACTTCAGTCTTTATTACAGACCTCTCGTCAAACACATGAGGAGACACACACACACACACACACACACACACACAGACACACAGCAGGCCAATGAGTGCACTGAGAATCAGAAATCAGATATCTCTGAACTGCAGTGAAATGAAAGTGGCTCAGAATGGGTTTTCAAGGGCACTGTATTTGTGGACACACTTGTGTTTGTAGCGGGCAGTGCCCGGGTCATTCGTTTCAGAGCAGCATCTGCGTGATGTTGGCAGTGACTGCAAACAAAGCTTCTCCTGCCAGAGGTAAAGCTGCCAAAGGACAAATAAAGGACTGAATGCTGAATGAATGCACCTCACACCCTGACTCGACATCAGACACACAACGCCTCTAGAGGTCGTAGTGTTATTATTATTACATGAGCAGAATGAATAACTGATTCAGACCACATGCAGTTAACTGATCACAAAGATACCAAACATCACTAATGCTTTCATGCTTGTTCAACATTTCAGATAATCTGACAACCAACAGGAACTCATTTTACCATCAAAAAACAAAAAAAAACAAAACACAGATTACATTAAAGAAAAAACAAAAAAAAAATGTAAAACATCTATGAACACATAAATAAATTTACAGCTCACATTTAAAAAATGATAAAATTATTTTTTAAAATCTCATAAAAATCTACATGTACCATAAAAAGTATATATATATATACACACACACACACACATTTTTAATCGTAATAAAAATATAAAATAAAATCTCATAAAATGTCTACAGATCATATTTAAAAATAAAATAAAATGCATATATAATTTAAAGGGAAATATAATAATAATAATAATAATACTATATTGCAATAATCTGAATATAATTGTAATCGTCACTATTGAGGAGATTTAAAAGCAAGCTCAATGTTGAATGTGTGAACTGATCTGTTTATGGTTTATGATGGAAATGCTGCTAATTTAGTGTCAGGTGTGTTGTTGGATCTGTTCAGTTCTTACTAACACTATTATAGTTCAGTGTTTCATTATTCTTTGCATGATAAACAGTGCTTTTAATCAGTTTCTGAAGCAAAAGCGTTTGAGAAGCTCTGATGTGTTTGACTGAAACATGCCTCCATCAGCCGCTCCAGCTCTTAACAAAGAGACAAAACATCAATATTTAACTTAGCGGTTCAATGCTGTCCATCCTCGCGGTCTGTAATGGACAGCAGAGTGTGTAAGTGTTTGTCTGTGACTTAGATGGATGACGGCAGCATTAAAGCAGCACACACACACACACACACACACACACACACAGAGCTGACCTGTGGTAGTCGGGTTCAATCAAACAAACCACCGCCACAAAGCCAGGCCAGTAATTACAGTCGTGTGAGTTTAAATATAGAGCGCTTCAGATCCGATTCATGATTAGAGTGGCCAGAAATCTGGTTTTAGGTGGGTCAGTCTGGTTTGAAATACCATATCCGCCTCTGGCACGGGATTGAGCCGGACGCTCATGTAACACTTTGTACAATGGTACTGTATGAATAGAATAAATGTTTATGTTAACAGTGTACAATAAATACATGATAATGTTGTGTTTAGTGTATAATAAACAAACAAATAAATGCTAATATTATGTTCAAGTTTGAACAATAGTAAACAACAGTGTGTAAATAATAAAATAAATGCTAATAGATCACTTGACAAGGTTTTTAACAATTCGTTTTTTAACATGTTCCTGCAACAAAAATCATGTTTTTTTTTATTGTGCATCATAGTATATCTCAATCTAACAGCAGTTGTTCTTTTGACTAGGTAAAACAAAAAACATAGTAAGTAATAGTAAGACTTTTTTTCACTCGCTTTAAGCCTGAATGAATCAGTAGTTTTAAACGAATCTGTTGAATAAGTGAATCAATGACTCGCTTAAGACAGTGACTTGTTGCCGTCTACTCACAGTTATACTTTTATATTTTTAAAGTATTACTTCACAGTTCTATATTCAATCTATTTTATATTTAAAACGTAAGTCTCATGCCATTGTAAATCTCCGAGCTGCATGAAACAGTCTGTAAAGATACATCGGATGCAGCTTCTGCAGCACAAACATGTGCATTTCTGGAGTATATTTAAGAATTTACACAAATGCATACACATCTACTTTACTTTAGGGTTGGAAATTCCCCCATAATAAGGTAAAAATGCACCTGGAAATTAATTTAACCCTTATAATGCATTCAAAATCAAATTTGAGAATTCCCAATATTAGTCGTAAAGGAATTTAACTGAATCATTTGACATAATGAATCATGATTGCTCAAAAACAGTCCAAATTTATGATTAAAAAAATTAACAAAACAATATAACTAGTACTCTTAAAGTTAATATTTTTATTAATAAAGCATTTTACTTGCATAAACTTTTGCTGCAATGGTTGATCAATATCAGTGTTATTTTGACAGCAAATGTTGATGTAGTCTTTTCTTTTGACTAAAAGGGCATTTAGTTTTAATCATAGTTTGGTCATCTAAATTGTTTTAAGTTGTAGTTGATTAAAAACTACGGTAAATTTAGTCGGCTAAAATCTAACAGGTTTAGTTACAGTGTAATTAATTTATTAAGCATTTCTTTAAAATTTCACTTTAAAATTTTTCATAATAGTCACTGATTTAACTGCTGACACACAACATGCCATTATTTTCAAATTAAATATAACCACTCTCACAAACGACAAGAACATAGCCTTCTTTTCAAAAATATATCAAAGCTTAAACAGGCTAATTATGCATTCTTTATTGTTTACCATATCGTTTTGCCATGAATAATATTCATTTTGATTTGCCATCAAAAATGCCAATAGATTTTCATCATAGTTTTTGTCATTTCAAATTAATTTTCATTCGTTACCGTCTCGTTTTCGTCAGAGAAAAAAATGTCGTTGATGAACGTCAAGGAAACCAACATTGATCTATATGCGCATGTATTCATGTTTAGCAAAAAATTCTGTCCCAAAAGTGTGTAAAATATGAGGAAGAGGCTAAATACTGTATATGTTACAAATGTTTTCAGACACTAATATAACTTCACAGATATTTCAACAAAACAATACTGTTGATTCCTAACATACATCCCCTCAAAACGGTTATATCTCTAAAAATATAGTTATAAATGATCTAAAATAAGTACAAATAAATGATGTGTATTTCGAGTGTCTTAAAACACTGGCAAAGTTTCATTCTCTTACTGAAAACTGTGAAATTTTTGGAAAGGTTTATGTATCTTTTCT
>JAUCMT010000105.1:26218681-26230094 GCA_032357475.1 Enteromius thamalakanensis
TATGAAGGTGATTTATGAGGACATTTTCAGTGTCCCCGTAATTCAAAAGACATAAAAAACATACTAGATGGTGTTTTTCTGAAAATCAAAAAATGCACACAGTTTCCTGTTTAGGTGTAGGGTCAGTGTAAGACAATACCACATACAGTCTGTACAGTAGAAACACCATTACACTTATGGAGAGACACCATAAATCACTAAAACCAACATGTGTGTGTGTCTGTCTGTGTGTGTGTGTGTGTGAGAGAGAGACCTGATGGTGGCTCCCTGCAGCAGGTCTATCTTCTTGTTGAGTTCAGCGATGATGCTGTGGAGTTCTGTGATTCGCTCCTCGTAGCGCAGAGTCGTCCTCTCCTGAACCTCCTCGTGCTCCCGCAGCAGATGAGACTGCTCACACTGCGCACACACACACACACAACGGGACAGGGATTAATAATGCAGAGTTACACTGATGAAAACTGCAAGGTGAGACAAATAAACACAACACCTGCTGTGAACACACACACACACACACACTCACAGAGATGCAACTCTCCATGAGACATGAAGAACACACACACACACACACACACACACACACACATACATATACATATATATATATACACACATACACACACAGCATGAATGGAAATCATCACACAGACATACAGAGCTAATATTATTTTTAAAAGCTCCTCTCACGGACTTCCATTGTTTGTCTGTCAGGGTAATGATATACTATTAAAGTTTTTGTAGAATTATGCATCATTTTAATTATATTTACTTCTATCTTTATATTGTAAAATTTTAAAGTTGTAGTAATTTAGTAATCTTGCTATCTATCTTTATATATATCTATACACTAGTCAACATCTGAAGTGGATCAAAACCTTTCCTCAAAGTTATCCAAAGACAATAATGCATTTTGGTATTATGTTTTAGGACAACTTTGATGAAAGGTTTTGATTCACTTCAAATGGCATCAAAAGTGGGACAAGACGGCGCATGAACAGCACACAAGCCAATTCCGAACTCAAGCACAAAAAAATCAGATTGTGCACACACATATAAATGCTGCGAGGACGAATAACAAAACCACACGCAGAACCCTTATGCGCAGATCTAAACACACGCAAGTCATTTCTCAATTGACTAGTTTTGAGTTAAAGGCACAATGTTTAAGTTTTTGCCAATCGAGGTTGTATTTTCAAAACCATAACAGAGCGTGAAACACTGGGAGATGTCGTCTTCACAAATCATGTTCACGTATGAAAAGCTCATTTATATCTGTTTTATCACCTAACCACCTGTATTTGACTATTACTTACACAATGAGTAATATATATTTGCTTACTCATCTAATAAAACACATCTCTGTCCAGTCTGAGGTTTTCGTGATGCTCTCTCAATTTTGGAAACGCCACAACGATATCTGTTTTTGTTTATCTGTTCCAATATCTTCTTGCCTCGTGTGTATACATCTACGTTTTTTGGGATTGTGGGAGTGTAATCATGGTCCATGATATCAAAATGCAAAGTAAATAACTACCATTTGTCTATGCATGTCACTGTAGTATTCACAGGCGGAAATAGCGTGGATATTGACGGTTCATTATTGAAATCTGGAATTTCTTTGAATTTTGAAGCTCACAACTGCATGAAATATATAACACTGCGCAAGTGGTTTCTGGCTATTTTATTACAAAAATCTTACATATTGTGCCTTTAAATTAATAATTAGCAAAGCATGGTTTTGTTTTCTTACGTGGCAGAAACATGTTTCCACACAGAAACGTCTTTAATGAACGTGTTTCTGAGTGACCTGAAACAGACAGCTGGTTGGTCGTTTATCAGCTACTAACAGCAAAACCATCAGTAAAACAGTGCTCTACTCAATACTATTGAACTGACACAGAATTAAACTGAACTAAACACAGGTTTAAAGTGAGTCCATCAAACGACAGATCCAGAATAAATGAATCTGAGTGGCTCTGAACGCAGGGGAATTAGATCTCATCTTCTGGCCGAGCGAGCGTTACGCACCCTTCCTGCAGTGATCCGAGAGGAATGGCATGTTCTCCTGGCGGCAGCTACAGAGTGTGTGTGAAAACAAAACACACTCAATCACTCAATACACAGCAGCACACACAATAACCCGCTAAACACACTCCACCTCCAACCACAGCAACAATTAGCACACAGTCAGCCTTTCATGAAGCACACACACACACACACACACACACAATTATACTGCTATAGTCTATAATATACAAATGCATGTTTTGAATTACATACAACAGTAAACACTAAATTTATAAAAACAGAGATGTACATATTTTAATATTTGCTTAATATGCAATGTTGATATGATAAATATATTATACATAGAGTACTTCTGTATGTATATTTCAATATACTTAACTTATATTTGATATTACATATACATTTTATGTACACATTATTATATGTACATTTTCCCTTAATTTATATATTAATACTAAAAGTATCTAAAAAACAAACAACAGAATGAATTAGAAATTATAATACATATTTTTTCATCAATCATTTAAAATAGAAAGAAACTACAGTAAAAACTCTCTCTTCATCTCTTTATAGAAAACAATTACAATATACATTTTGGCAAATAAAAAAACCTATAGTCCTAACTTTATTATAATATGTATTATATGAACTTCTGTTGTATATTTATATATATATATAATTCATATCTAATTAAAACAGGATGTTTTAATTATGTGCTGTGTTTTAAGCTTATTAGAGTTTATCACGTCATTAGGTCAGAAGCCTACTCATATAATCTAATAAAACGCCCCTGTAGTGAAGAATGAGTGTGTTGTGTTGTATATGATGAGTCATTCATGAGCTTTTGGATCAGATCTAGACAAAAGACCCAAAAACCGGAAAGCATGTGTTTTCACTTTTGGCTTGGGTTTTTTATTAAGCGGGATGTGTCACAAATAATCAGCGCACTGTTGATTCGCTGCTCTAATTTCTGGACGCAGGCTGATGTTTATGGCTGCGTTTCAACAGTAATTCACGCTGGCAACAATACTCTCTTTGTTTCAGGAGAGCACTCGAGACTGCTCGATGAGAAGTGTTGCTTTATGGGAAAGCACACTGAAGGAAAGACAAAGAGAACGAACCCTCTTAACAGCACTCTCTGAAACAGGCTGCAGGTCAAAGGTCAAGAATCCTTCAGGTCGAGGTCAAAAGTCAAGACTGAGGCATGTGCCTGAGGCTGGGTTGCCGCTTCACAGCATCTTTAGGATTGTTCCTTTCACATTTTTTTAGTCTCAGTCATTCCGTCATGAAAATACTCGTACACCTTTCAGAGTTACTTCTAACTGTTTTTCTAGATTGACCGATACGGGCATCTTACTGGTTGCTTAGTAGAGAACAGAGCAAATGACGGTCAAAATAATGTTTAAACATAATAAAATTGAAATTGAAATTGAAGCAGATGTAATTAAACCAATAATGATTGGCCAACAAGGCTGGCACTGGCCAATAAAATCAACTGATCATTTTTAGAAAGGATACTGAAAACAAACGTAAGGCTTCCTAGATGCTCTAGCAACAGAAAAACTACCAGCATGCATTTCTGATGATTTTGTAAATCGGTTATCGGTACCGATTATTTGGCAAAAACGATCAACTGGTCGACCACTAGAACACTTAGCACCCTAACTTCCAGAAAATAAGTCACACAAGGTCAAAATTGTTTTGTTGGGAGAAAGCATACAGAAAAAAAAAATTACATAAAAAAAGTACAATACAATAATATTTATAAACACTGTGAACGCACAAGTTCCCATATATGCTCCAGAAGGAAAACAATGCTTTAAGAATTTGAAGATCAGTGTAAATTTAGCTTATTTCGTATTCTGATAAACATCTAAGTATCTTTTGTAGCTTCTGAAGGGCAGTAATGAATGAATAAACAAATATTTAGGCAAAATAAGAAAATTCTCCATTCTGTTCAAAGGTTTTCACCCCCAGCTCTTAATGCATGGTTCCTGCTTCTGTTTGAAGCTTCTGTAAGAGCTGCATCTGAACATCATGCAGTCGCAAGTAACACATTATAATTCTTGCATTCAGTGGCTTCTCCAGTTTACCAGGAAACAATGCATTTGTTCTCTTCGAAACTCACTGGCTTGATTAACAAATGTTTTATATGATATTACAGTTTTGTGCACACATTTAATTTAAATTTTTGGATGAAAAAATAGCTAATGACATTTGAGGATTTTACATGCACACACAAAGGAATCAGAAGACTATTAATACATTTATAATATAATATAATATAATATATTCATACAAATTTACAAAATTTCTTATATATAAATAATTATGACTAATTGATGATTATTAGTCAAAGTGAAAGCATGTGGTACCACTTAACTTGAGCTTAACTTAACTTAACTACTAAACCTGGAATAATCTGGCATTCCACGTCGCAAAATATTTCTGAATTCACTTTAAATGAGAAATTAAAAGTGAAAAAACCTCGCCCCCAAACCTCGCCTCACAGATGATTGACAGGCAGAGAACATTTCTGATTGGCTGCTCTCCTGCCAGTGAGATCTGAGACAGCAGTCACAGCATCTCTAACACGGACTAAACTCCGGGCTTTTAATTATCATCACTCAACGAGGTCTGAAGAATCGTGTCCACTTCAGCGGTCATGTGATGCTGACGGCGACAGATGGAGTCTGTCTCACCGCCGGGGATGATGGGAGTGTACAGATGTGCTTTTCATGCATGCACACAAGACAAATTAGCTGTCAGACTCAGAAATACAACAAACACCTGCACAACCAATCACAGACATGTTCTTTAGTATCACTGAGATACCAAGAATCATAATCCTACTATTATGCTTACAAATATTATTACGAATTAGTTTGTATAAAGTGGTGCTGTCAAAAATGAATTGCATACAAAATAAAAGCTTTTGTATGCATAATATACTGTATGCTAGATCATGTACACACAGTATATATTCAAAAAATATTTATACGTCTAAATTTATATTCAGAAAATGTTCATTTCATAAATAAATATATTTAATATAAACAAACAATTTTTCTTAAATTTATACATGCATGTGTATTTATAAATGCATAATAAATATACAAAGTACACATATGTAAATTATGCAAACAAAACTTATTTTGTACGTGATTAATCTTTGGACAGTGCTAGTTAATTTAGTAAAAGTTTTAGTACATTTTTGTTATTCATATTAATTTCTGTTATTTTTAAATATATATAATTTTTATTTTAGTTTTAGTTACTTTAGCACATCATGTTTAATTCTTTTAGTTAACTACTAACCATTAACAAGCAGTTAGCTGATCAAAAAGCTAATTAAGGGTCTAATTAAGGTTAGAATTGAACAAAATACAATTTGTGAATTATTTATACAATAAAACAGGTGGAAAAAACAACTAAATGTTACATACTAAACTAAACTAAATTTTACATCAACATTTCTCATTTTCATTAAAAAAATAATAACTATATAGACATAACAAAATCAATCAAACTTTAATTCAAAATTCTTATTATTTTTAAAAAAACGATATGTATCTTTTTATTAACAGAGAGACTCAAGCCATAGCTCTTACTACAGTACCTACAACACGCTAACAACCACATAGCAACCACCTACAACAGCCTAGCAACGCAACAACCCCAAACAATCAACAACATCCAGGAATCAGTTATAGTGAGTTCTGCAGGAAAACCCCACTCACATGTATTTTAGAAAGCTTCATTACACAGCATTCAAAAAGCAAACGTGATTTATAATGCATCAGATTATTCTTCCACAGACGTGCCTTCGAGTAAAAACTCAACGCTGTAGATAAAGAGCAAGAAAGAGCTGCTAGACACAATTAATGATTCATATCAGCTGTTGTAGAAGTGTTAATTGGGGTCTCAACATTAGCACCAAACCAGAGAGACACCTGATTAATTAGCATTCAAACCCACACAGACGTGACGCTAGTGACAGGAAACCGTGAGACGCTCAAATGATGAAAAACATGACATTTACACGCCTGACACCCATCAGGACCAAGCTCACTCAAAACATGAGCCTTAATGTGTTACTGGTCTTATTGTGAATAATTCATACATTTAAAAACATCTGAATACTTTACAATATTGACAACTTCTTATACTGAAAATATTAGGCAAGTAAAAAAAAAAAAAAACTGTATTTATCAACTGACTGCATGGCAAAAAAATGAGTTTTACATACCAGAATCAGGCCGGTTACAGGGAACTAAAAATAAAACAGAAAAATGTGTTTTACAGAAGTATATTTTATATAGTATATAGTATTATATAGAAGTATATAGTTCCTTAAAATAAAATAAATGTTAACTGAAAAATAAATAAATGTTTCAGCTAGCTGCCAAAGCAACATCTTCCAGTTTAATTTCCATGGTTTAATTTAAAACACATATATAATTTAAAATTAATAATAATAATAATAATAATTAAAAAAAAATATATATATATATATAAACACAGAAATTATACAAAAATATATAAATGAAAACAAAAATCAACTAAATGATTATATTTTTCTTTGAAAAATAATTATGAAAATATAAAAATAAATCTATTAAAAGCTATTAACCTAACACAAACAAACAAACACTGACCATAACAAAACTAACTAACTAACTAACTAACTAACTAACTAACTAACTAACTAACTAACTAACTAACTATCATAATTTGGGCAGATTTTAATATGTCCATAATTTTTTATCTGATGTCAAGTAATGGTCACATGTTTGAATATTAAATTGTTTTATGTTTTATAATGATTGTTGTCATTCAAAAATGATTTCCTTTTTTTTTTACTTTGTGATTTTATTAATTATTAGCTTTTTTTTATTGACCCCCTGTTTGGCTTGAAGTGATGCCAAAATGTAATTTTAAAGGAAGTAATTAGCTTTTCATTAAAGATTACAAATGCAAACAGATGTTATTCTGTCATAATCACATGCAGTAATGAATAGCTCACGTAAGACCAGGAACAGCTTCAGAGAAGGACTGTGTTTTCAGTGAGACGCAGAGTATGGACACACTGCAGAGATGGCATGCAGGGTGTGTGTGTGAGTGTGTAGTGACCTGTGCTTTGGTCAGTCTCTTCTCCAGCGCGTCTCTCTCTCTCTCAGTCTGCAGCAGTCGCTGGTTGAGCTCCACCACGTCACCCTTCAGAGACGCCAGCGCAGCCAGATGCAGCTGCACACACACACACACACACATTACAGCACGAAGACATAAAATCACAACCTGCAGTCTGTTTCTCTGCTGAACTTGGACCTTACATAAACATCTACTGTTCAGACGTCTGTAATAATTTAATGCTTTTGATGGAAGTCTCAAGGTTGCATTTATTGATCAGAAATACAACAAAACTGTGAAATAGTATTTCAATTTAAAGCAGCTTAAAACATCTGTGTCGCATGATCTTTCACAAATCATTCTAATGTACTGATTTGCTCCCCAAGAAACATTTCTGATTATTATCAGTGTGGGAAAGTGGATTCAGATACAATGTAACAGCAGAGATAAAAAAGAACAGCATTTCTTTAAAATCTTACTGACCCATCATCATCCTCTAAACATCTAACAAAATATTTTTTGCAGTGGAAACACACACACACACACAGACACACACACACACACACACACATAGTTGCATTTGTGGTTTACGGGTGTAATGGTGTTTCTACTGTACAGAGTGTATGTGGTATTGTCCTACACTGACCCTACACCTGAACCTTTTTGAATTTCACAGAACATTGTTTAGTATGTTTTTTAAGCTTTTTGTTTTATGGGGACACAAGACGTGTCCTCATAAACCATGTCATTATACACGTGTCCTCGTAAACCACAAATGCCTGAACACACACACACACACAGACACAGACAGCTGGCTACTGGCATCAGCAGCTAAACATGAAATCAAACTCCATTTAAATTCTACAGTGGATCTGTGATGTTTACTCAGATCTCATTTCACACCCCAGCAGAGAGAAAGAAAGAAAATCCTGAGAGTTTATAAGAACCGACCAAAAAACACACACACACACACACACACACACAGAAAACCTCTTTGAGAAACACTCTTTAACACACCATCAGCGTCTGGCATGAAAACACTGCTTTCAGTGTGTGTGTGTGTGTGTGTGTATGTGTGTGAGAGAGAGAGAGAGAGAGAGAGAGAGGGTGTGTGTGTTGCACAAAAGTGTTCAGCTCAGACTAAAACAGTTTATTTAGGACTATATATTTTCCCACATATTATAAAATTACAACCATTACAGAAAATCACTACTGAAGTCACTGCCAACAACTTTGCAAGACTCGTATTATAATTATTAATTTCATTTATGAATATGAAGTGCATGAGGAATAACATTAGTTAGTGTTGTCTTTACAGTAAAAATAAATAAATCTAAAACAAATAAATTGTAGAAAGACAATAAATTGTACTAAACGGTCAATGACATCCACTACACCAATAAACAAACACTAGCACTTCTGTTAGGTCTTGTCAAGCAGTAATCAATAATTATTTGATTTTATCTTTTATATTTTTTATTTTTGTTTAGAACTATTTCATTTCATTAGTTTGTGTATATTTGCTATCATTAACATGATTATGCATTTCATCCAAGATTAGAGATGAGTAGAGGAAACGGTTTATTATAAATATATAACATAAGCTACATATAATAGATAATAAATAAATGCTAAATTATTTAAATGACATGCTTCAGAAATCATACTGTATGTGGTTTGCTGCACAAGAAACATTTCTGATTATTATCTTTGTTGAAAACAGTTGCAGCTGAAAACGGCACAATATTTGAATGATAATGTAGAAATGTAAGTACATTAAAGCACTAAATCCACACTTTTATACCAAAGCAGCCAGAAAACGAGTACAAACCACACACACACACACACACACACACACACACAGTCACAGGCTGAGATCTGAACAGACACGGACGAGTAACACAGCAACAGCAGTTCAGACAATTAGAAACCCCGACCTCTGACCTCTATCATGACAAGACGAGTGTGAACATTAGCTGGAGTCTTTACATACGCCGCTAGGGTAATATATAAGCAAGTTATTTATTGCCATAAGCACCACACATAAAAAACAATGAAAATATAGTTGAATGTGGTACAGTGGTAAAAAAACCTTTTCTGCGTTGTTTTATCTTCACTCAACGTAATGACGATTTGATAATCGAATTTCAGGAGGACCATGCACGAACGATCGCGATCTCCTCGTTATTATTACCCCGCCAAACTTTTCTCCGCCACCTTAAATATCGCTCACTTCCTCTCCTCAGTTTCTGCGTTCCTCCCGGTTTCCACCACCTGAGCCGGGGGCTAACTTAGAGGAAGGGTCTAGTGTTTACAGCGTTCTCCACTTCCTTTGGGGGGCTCCGAGCATCTGTTAACCCTAGCCTCCTTGGGCTCGTGGGCCGCCGCGCTCCCTGCCTGTCCCTCAGACAGTCCGCCATAAAAGCTATCTTATCACAGAGGAAGTGGAATACCTAATAAAATAGTGTTCTCCCTCAGCATTCGGGATATTTCCCACCACAAACCCGGAAGTAAAAGTATTTGGTAACATAAAAAATGTTTTAACATTAAATTATTAAATGATTAAATTCCACAATTGACAAGATATCTTTTTGAATGCAAAATAATCTGGATGTTGCTGCGCTCAAAGCTGCTCATCTGAAGGAAAACCCCAATTTATGACACCTGAGGTCATTTATGAATTAACAGACTAGTATTCTAAATAAAACTATTCACAACCATTACTATTATTGCACTTGTAAACAAAAATTGGTATTCTATTGTTATAGAGTGTGTGATGAACAAAAATTAAATAGCAATTAAATAGTGCTTTTTAATGTTTTGTCATACATATTTACTTAACACTGGATATTACTTAACAGCAGACATTATACCAACAAAGCACAATTTAACCTAAAAATAATAATTATACCATTTCTGAGAGCCTCTTCTTGAATCAAGCATGTATTTTTGCTGTAGCAATAAATGCGGCTCTAAAAGAGCTCTATCTGAACACTATAATAAATATAATAGCTGTTGCAATTATTATCAGAATTCTTATCTTCAAATTAAATATTGACATGTATGAATGCCATACAGGTGGTTGTATTTGGTTGCTATTAAAAGCATATATATAGATATATTAATTAATTAATATTAATATATATATATATATATATAAATAAATATATATAAGGAATATAAATACATAAATCTTTTCTAAATATATACAGTATGTGTGTGTATTTATATACAGTATACACAGTACAGAACACACATATATATTATGTAAACAAAAACGTATATTGGATGGGATTAATCGTTTGACAACACAATAAATAAATAAATAAATACAAAACTTAAGTATAATAAAACTACTGTATAAAACAAATAACTCAAGCCAAACTAAACAACATAAAGCCCAAGCAGTAATTAGTCTTGCATTAGCAACCGTTTTCCCACTAAATGAAACACACACATCTTCAGATGATTAAAAACCAGACGATGTGTTTATACTGTATATCGATGCTCTCTGAGAATCTACTTCCTGTAAGTGTTTCCCGTCGTGATTAAAGAAACACCTGGAAAATTCCTTCTGAGCGGAGCGTGACGCTGTGAGCTGGAATCAAACACAGCTGGAGATCAGAGACATGAACACAGCTCGGGCTCATAAAGACACTTACTGTACATACTCCACCTGACCTTATAAAACCATCGTCACGCTTTAACAGAACCGCTAGGAAAATATTAGGTTGAAAAAGCCCCACGCGAGAAGAAGGGATGTAATATTAAAAGGTCAAAAGACACACTTATTCATAACTGAAGATATGCCCCATCAGAAGACAGTCAATTTAATGAAATGGGACTTGATTGACTGACTTTGCACACTTCAATCCACTGTATTTATTAACTGCATCTGTAACATTAAGACACAATGTGTTAAAAGATGCACTGAAAATAGAAATATTTCTTTTTTAAAAGCGACTAGCGACAAATCTAGAGACTTCTTGGACAAACCTCAGCGAGTCTCCGGTACTGCCGCGCGAGCTCTTGTTTTCACAGCGCGCGCACCTCTCTCTGCGTCTGTTCTGTTCAGAGAGAGCCTGAGAGGAGCAGGGCTTTCAGTTAAAATAGATATTAAGTTGCTTCTAACTCTATTTTACATGCAAATAGAGCCAAAATCACAGCATAGCCGTAGTATATATATCTTATGTGTACTTGGTTTCATTATTATGAATTATAAATATAATTATAAACGATTATAAATAAGGATTTTAAT
>JAUCMT010000105.1:26251368-26289521 GCA_032357475.1 Enteromius thamalakanensis
CTGGAACCACACAGGAGGTCTTCCACAGTGCCGGCACTCTCTCCAGACTGAGACTCAGGTTAAACATGAACAGAACAACCTCGCAGAGCTGGTCTGCACATTCCCTGAGAAGCCTGGAGCTGATGTTATCAGGGCCTGTGGACTTCCTGGCCTTTTTAACTCCCTCCTAACCTGGTCCAAAGTGAGACAGAGGGGGGTGGGTGTTGACTGGTCTGGAGCTGAAGCTGAGCCCTCAGTGGCAGTGGGAAGAGGGGCAGGGAGCTGAGGTATGAATGGTGGCAGCTGAGGGGAGGTAAGGAGGTATACAGGAGGTAAGGACACACAGGGGGTGGAGAACATATCAGTGACCATGACAACACATGAAGTGGGTGGAGACAAGAGTTAGATGAGTCATAGATGATTAGTCCAAGGGGAAAACAGACATGAAAAACACAAAATGGGTAAAAGACTGGAGTGCCATCTGAAGTCTCTGTTGGCCCCTCCTTATTCTGAAGGCCTTCCTTTTCTGCTGGTTCTCAACAGAGCTGCCTTTTTCAGTTTTATTGTCTTTTCCTGTCATTTCTATATTCTCACGCTCACCTGGTCCTGGACGCTTCAGGGCATGAAGGACAGAGGCACAACTAAAAGCAGTTATTATCACTACAATGGGGCAGCCGTTATTATCACTACAATGGGGCAGCCGTGGCCTAATGGTTAGGGAGTCGAGCTTGTAGTTGAAAGGTTGCGGGTTCGAGTCCCAGGTCCGGCAGGGATTGAAGGTGGAGGGAGTGCATAACCAGCGCTGTCTCCACCCTCAATACCACGACTGAGGTGAGTCCCTTGAGCAAGGCACCGATCCCCCAACTGCTCCCCGGGCGCCGCAGCGATAGCGATATGGCTGCCCACTGCTCCGGGTGTGTGTTCACAGTGTTTGTGTGTGCGTGTTTGATCACTTCTCACTACTGTGTGTGTGCACTTGGATGGGTTAAATGCAGAGCACAAATTCCTAGTATGGGCCACCATACTTGGCTACACGTCACGTCCTTTCCTCCTTTCCTTTCCTCCTTCCTCCTTTACGGCCACACGTCACGAAGTAACATATTTGAATAATGTCCGCCCACGTTCTACGTCGCAAACAACTTGCCCGCTAACAAACAGTACAATTTCCACATGGATTACATCATGTCAAGAAGACGCTGTATCCAGAACTGTCATTCAGTTATTGCAATGGGCGTTTCGTTTTCCAACACATGCTGTAGAGGTAGACCAATCACAGCAGTGAGGGTTCACGGGAAGGGGTTTAGACAGACTGATTTTTCTAACTGCTTCATACGAGTCGTTTACGGATCATTTAGAAACGGAGTAAATTTTTGGAGAAAACTAGTGTTTTTTGACCTTGCATACATGTAAACCTGTTTTAAGAGATTCATAAAGCAATATTAGCAACCTTTAAAATGGCATAATAGGGGCACTTTAAGTAGATTCAAGATGCTTTGCCTATTTGTTATCTTCAATGCGATATTTACAAATGAAGACAAAGTATGATGAAATGTTGCATGGCTTTAAGCAAATAATGATGTCTGTTTACTGAAACACAGTTATCTGGAATGGAATAGTAGAGTGTATAATTCAGTGACTCACTAATCAACTGCTGTAAGAATATAACCTGCAAAATAAGTCACTGAAAAATCCCAGCCACTGAAAGTCTGTTTGAAACATGCAAACACAAAAGCAGTCCGACAGAAACTGTGAAAGGTCTTAGTGCTGTTGGACTGTACATCAGCAATTTTGGAACATCCCTTGATTGATCAAAACTGAGGACTGGAAATAAATGATGTAGAATGTGTTTCGTTTATAGAGCTCAGTAAGCAGTGGACAGCTTGACATATAGCATGACATCAATTTATTATTCATTTATCATATCTGCTTGTGTGTGCGCGTCTCACCAGAATCTTTGTTCCACACTGACAATACTCGGAATATGAAGGCACTGAATGTGGCAGCGAAATATCCTCTCCAGTAATTCCTCACTGCAAAATATGTCGACGTGACCTCAATACTGAACAACACACCTGAGAGATGAGTAAAAATAGATTTTAAAAAAAAATTTAAATAACAGCAAAGCAATTTAGAGAGAGAACATAAGTGCAAGAGAGGGGAATAGTTATAACAGAAACAAATAATAATAAAAAGTTGAAAATCACAATAAATTGATACATAATTTAACTAATATGTAAAATAAATACAGCAAAGGCAATGACAACACACTTCCCCATTGGTCACTGGTGAACAGTTAGCCCCGCCCCCAAACTCACTGTATTGGCTGAGACAGTGTTTCTGTGTCAGGCAGGTCAGTATGTCCAAACAAGCCAGCAAAGTGCAATATATTTGGGCTCCAAGAGCAAAAATACCTTTAGTGCTAATAAAACATACTCTGCACCACCATATTTTAGATCCTACCTAACACCTAAACTTAGCAACTACCTTACTAACTATTAATAAGCACTGAGGAAGTTCACTTAGGTAAAAGTCAAAGTTAATGGCGAGAATTGGACCTAAAATAAAGTGTGATAACGTATTACCCTTTAAAGGCACACCACTGTAAACTATGAGATCATTAACACTTTATTTGAATTTAACAGTCTTGCACTATATGACCATTCTGACAATAATGGAGTTTCAGGAGGAGCGGTGGCTGAATTAATCGCAGCTGTTTCCCATCTCCTAATCAAGTTCACCCAAGCTATATAGCCAGCTATAAATACTCCCGCTTTTCTCCTTCTGGCAACTCGCTTTTTGCAAAACCCTTCTCCTCCCACTACTCCTCCATCCTGCTCAAAATCCTCTGCTCCGGGGGGCACCGAGAGCTCGAGCGGGGTGCCGAACCTTGCCCTCGCTACGGCTCGGGCCTCTAGGGTTCGGAGCCTCCAGCTCTCCCGGCTCCCTCCCTGGACAGCTCGCCAAATTTGCTTTTACATTTCTTACCAAATTCTTCCTCACATTAATGAGAAAGCGCGAACTAGTGAATTCATAATAAATAATTGTGTTTAATGGTGTTATTCCTGTTGAAAAAACAATGCTCTGACGATTATGTAAAGAATGCCGACAAGCAAATATATATATATATATATATATATATATAAATATATATATACACACTTTTGGAACTAAGGCTGCCCAAAACCTGCACACTAAGAGTGATAACATTATCGAAGGAATAACTGCTGATGGCCCATATTAGAAAATAATGCACACTAGGCTTTTAAGTTGAGTTATTTTATTTATAAAATCAACAGAGCAGCGCTGACAACATGTTTCGGTGTGCTTGTATGTTTCTGTGTCTGCACGTGTACAATAAGTCTTTACTTTGTGTGTCTGCATTTGTATATAAGACAGCGGGAAAAATATGAAGTCCATACAGTACATAATTAAAGGTAACTTTGTGGCAAAAACATGGTAATAATTAGTAATTTTTATCCCATTGGATGCTATATTAATTTGTTTGATTGGTTTTGCTGTGGGTTTGGTTATTTTGCTGTTGTAAGGACCTTTGAAACAACTGAAATCGTTTGGTGAAATGACATGGACATGTGATGTGGTCAAAATGTGTGTGGAACCACTTTAGTCATGCATTTCCCTGAAAATAATTGCACACCATAGAAAGTTTTTTCAACAAATCAGATTCAAGCATTCAACAGCCCCAAAGCAACAGTAATATTACTGTAAAAATGCACACTTTTTACACTTCAGTAAACCTACCAGTAGCTTATAGTTCCTTTTTAAAGGTATTTTATCTTTAAAAATACTTAATGATACTTAATACTTAATGTTATGCAAGCACAAGCATTTTTAAAAATCCACACGCACTCTCTAAAAGTACTTTTAATGTTCTGGCACACTCTTTATCACTTTCTCCTCTGAGTATAAACACTCTTTAAGACACATAAAACATGCACAGCATATGAATTTATAACACACGGGTGCTTTTAACTGTGAAGTGTTGATGAGCTTAATTATTCAGCAGGCATCAAGCTGAAAAAGAAGGAAGAGGAAACTAAAAACAACGGGGAAAGAAGGGGAGATTTTTACCTCCGAGGGGAGTCCCAAAACAGCAGCCCACCCCAACAGCACATCCTACTGTCAGTATGTCTGTGTAACCATAGGGGTTCTACTGACACCAAGACAGAAGAGAAAGAGAGAGAGAGAGAGAGAGGGAGTTTGAGGTGAAGGCAGAAAAGAAGAAGGGGAGTGTTAGAGGGGAGGGAGATGAAGGGATGTAAAAAGAAGAATAGATTAGAAATGTCAGCGGGTACATTGCGTGGGAGGAAGAGAGAAGTAAACATGAAAGAAAAATAAGAAGAAATGCTAGAGCCAAATAAAAGGAGGAATAAAGGGAATGATGGATGAAGAGCAAAGGAAAAACAAAAAGGATTATGTGAATACGTTCAGTGTGGCAAAGAAAGGCAAACCAAAGCTTTACACACATCCCAACTAAGCATAAACACACTAAAAAGAGAAAGGAGATGAGAGGGATGAACATCACGGTTTAAACTAGTGTACAGAGTGCATATACATAATAAAAAGGAATGCATGCAGGGTAAAAGTGGGCGTGACTTGCCTCCCACTGGGGCAGCGAAACAGGTGGCCACTCCCACCGCACAGGCACACACCAGCAGATCCTGAACATGGGCACTATTCTGGGTAATTTGGGTAGGGTTAAAATTACAGCATCAGGACACAAACATCCAAGACACATGCCAAAAAATACCATCACTATTAATAATGAGGCGTTGGCGAGAGACAATGAGACAGGGATAAAATGAGAATACAGGGAATGAGAGGAGGGAAATATGCAATTAGTATGACTAGCATTTATTTCAATTCATAAACATTAGACACACAGACAAATTGTAATATTAAACAGTATAACATTCAAAAGCAGTTCATCGTAATCCTTAACTGTTGATCAGAGACAGATTTTGGCATGTCTACTCATAAAATAACTCGTGATGGCTGTGGTGTGGAGCGGGAATTTATATGCCAATGAGAGGTAACTTGATCCTAGATCAGCAATTAAGGTCAGCAGCTTCTGAAAAGTAACTCACACACTTGTGCCACACACACACACAGGCAAACAAGCTTAGAGGGGCTGGTTTTTACCTCGTACACACCGGTGAAGATGGACATGACCCTGCTCAGCACTGCCGCACATATACTGGCAATATGCACAAAAGGACCCTGGGGATGTAATGGACGTTATGAATCAATAAAACGGCAGCAGACAACAATCTATAAGGAGAGTTTGTGTAACAAAATTCATTTCTCTGAATCCAACAAAGATCTGCAATTAGTGATGCAACCGGTTAGCAAGATAAATGAACTAATGAATGAACAGGAGAATATGAGGACAAGAGAATAGGGATAAATGGATGCACAGGCAGCTTTGTAGAAAGATAGATAGATAACATACAAAATGTTTACATTTATTTATACACAAAATGAGCTCATTTTTTAATTTGATGCCTGCTACAGGTCTGAAAATAGTTGGGATGAAGGCATCTTTAGCATGGTGTAGCTTCTCCTCTTTTTTTCAAAACAGTTTGAATTAGTCTAGGCTTCAGGGTTATGAGTTTCTAGAGTTTTGCTGATGGAATTTGGTTTTATTCTTGCCTGATATAGGTTTCCTGCTGAAGAGTCATCTTTCACATATTGTTTGTTTAATGATGCACCAAATGCTTTTCATAGATTTAAGGATCTGGACTGCAGGCAGGCCAACTCAGCTTCTACTATGAAGCTTTGCTGTAATAGCTGCAGTATGTGGTTTTTGCATTGTCCTCCAATGATCCCTCATACCATCAGAGATGATGGCTTTTGAAACTAACACTGATAACACGCTGGAAGGTCTCCCTCCTCTTTAACCTGGAGGAAACAGCGTCCATGATTTCAAACAAGATTGTCAAATTTGGACTCGTCTGACCATAGAACACTTTGAAACCTTGAAGCTTGGCCCACAGGACATGATTGACACTTCTGGACCATGTTCATATCTGGATTCCTTTTTGTATAATAGAGCGTTGGTTAGCAGATCTGCAGATGGCACAGCGGATACGAATGGTGGTTTCTGGAAATATTCCTGGGCCCATTCAGTAATGTCAATGAGAGAATCATGCCTATGAGTGATAAAGCATCCAACAATGGTCTTCAGCCTAATACCCATAGATTTCTCCAGTCTCTGAATCTTTTGATTATATTAAGCCCTGTAGATGATGAGATTTTCAAACGTTTGCGTTGGTAAATGTTGTTTATAAAATATTCCACAATCTTTTTTTTTTACAAACTCTTTCACAGATTGGAAAGACTCTGCCTCCCTTAATACATCCCTAATAGACAGCTAATCATCTTACAGACATTTTGTCAGTTAACTTAATTAGTTGCTAGATGTTCTCAAAATGTCTTGCCTTTTCAGCCCCTTTGTTGTCTCCGTACCAACTTTTTTGAGACCTGTAGCAAGCATAAAATGTGAAATAAGTTCATTTAGTATAAACATTTGTTATGTTATCTATGTTCTATTGTGAACAAAATAATGGTTCATGTGATTTAGTTTTAATTTTTATTCAAATGTAAAAAAACATTTGCAACAGTTCCAGAATTTGGGTTGTAGATAGAGAGATAGATATCAAAAAGTAGCATAGGTCCACCTCCTTCCCAATGGGCATACCACTGCCCAGCCCAGCCGTAAGACCGATGACTTTAGCCACAAATGCCTTGAGCGTCAGATATTCCTTTAACACCACACCTCTCAGAATGGTCTTGAGTTCAGGAATCCCCGAGCCTGAGGGACAGAGAAAAGATTTTCAAGAGAAAGAGAGCGATGCGTATGAAATTAATCCATAAAACATAAACTCAATTTCACACAGAGTGTAGATCTTGTCACAGTGATTATAAAAGATGAAAAAAGATTGGCGTGTATCCAATCCTGGAGCACACGAGAAAGCTTTCAAAACAATTGTGGCGAGGAGAGGTGAGAGGAAGAAAGAGAAAACGAGATTGTGATGATCACATCTTGAAAAGAGGGCCGGAAGATTTGAAGTGCTGTGTGAGGTAGATTGAGGACAAAACGAGACAAAAACTGAATATAAAGCATAATAGCTAAGAACAGTTGATAGAAACAGAGGGACACAAAAATGATTTGTGACATGATCTGAGAGAACCAGAATAGAGATGGGAATGCAAGGGTAAAGAATAGAGGACAAACTGAAATAATACAGGGTAATGAAAGCAGAAATGAGAGGACGAAGAGATACACAAACCTATAGCTTGTGGAGACACCAGATGACAGAAGAGAGATGCAAACACAATGAGGATGATGGGATATGAGATCCAGGCCAGATACTGCAGAGCCACATTCTCCTTCAACTCTCCGTACATCCACTTATAAGCTGACAGAGAAAAGCAGAAAGGTTGAGAAGAGTTTTACTGCAGGACATTATTTTCTCACATCTATGATACAACACATCAAATTGTGTGTTGAATTATACAGTAAAACTGTACACTATTAAGGTTTAATTAAGGTGTGCTTCCTTAGTGACGAGGTGATTTATCCATAAAGATAGACTTTTTGCTATTTAATGCTTTTAATGCATCAATTCTTAAAAGAATTATTTGAGCTTGCCACAATTAAGTATAGTAGATTATAGGTTATCGTGAATGCATTAATAATACCTTTATTAGATATTGGCAATTGGCAATAGATCTGACATCTGTCTCTGTTCCCAGTATCAGTAATTGGCTCTCTGAGTTGAGATTTTCTCAGAAATGGCATTCTAGCCAAATCAGAAATGCTTAAAGCAAGCTGGCCAGTGATGACCTTTGATTCGGGCCACCATGCTATATTACAAGTGGGGGACCTGTTTTTTGCATATAAATATGTAAAGACTGTAAGTAAATTTGTTCAAAAAAAAAACTTTCAAAGGAATAATTCAATATTACCATGAACTACAACTTTTGCTTTAATAAACTTACAATTGTCTGCTTATTAATAGTGCATTTTTTGCTTTAGAACTAATAAACAGTCAATTCGCTAGTAATATGCATGTTAATATATACAGATATATATGGACAAGGATTTTTTAGATTTAGTTTTATGTCATGTGGTTCATAAACAGATATTAACACTCTTATTTGTGATGCTGTTGTTGTTTTTTTATTTACTTATTTATGCATGTATTTATATAAAATACTGTTGTTACAGTTGTTTTATGGATTTGAAAGCTACTGAGAAAGAAGACTGCCTGTATTAACAGTAAGCTCTTGTCTCTCTTCCTTTTTTATGAAACAAATATAATAAAATTTTAAAACTTACTCCAAATTCTATACATGGCTGCTGTTTAGTATTTCAGCCTTTGTTTAATATAATAATTTTGGAAACAGCTATTGTGTGTATACTGCACTGATTGCATTAATAGAAGCCAGCTATTATTATCAGTTTACATATCAGAGAACATATTATTATTATTAGTATTAATTTATAACGTTTGGGATTGGTAACCTTTTTTGTTTGTGTGTGTTTTTCTCACCCAGGCTACATTTAATTAAAAAAGGAAGTAAAAACTCTAATAATGTGAAATTTCATTACGATTTTAAATTTATGTTTATAATATAATTTATTCCTGTGATGACAAAGCTGAATTTTCCTCAAAACCATACCACATTTACAGTAGTTAATCTTAGTCAATGTATTAACTAACACTAACTAATGCAACCCTATTATAAACTGTTGTCTAACACTTTAGAATAGGTAACACTTGTTAACTATTAACTACCACTTTTTCCCTCAATAAATTCGTAATTTTCTGCTTATAAATAGTTTGTGAGGTAGTTGTTAGGTTTGGGTATTGGGTAGAATTAGGGATGTAGAATAAGGACATGTTGCACTAACAAATAGCTAATATTCTATATGCATGCTAATAAGCAACTAATATGTGTAACTGCATAAAATAAAGTGTTACCGAAGAATAATATTTTGTAGATTAAGGTCACAACTATTGCACAATAAAACAGAGCTTCTCATACCTTTTTATTTAAATATATAGTTAAAGTGTCAGCCAATAGGCACATTTACCTTGTAGGCTCTTGGCACTGGCATAGTCCATGCTCCAGCTAACCAGAGCCATAGTGAGACCTAAAAGAACCAGGAAGATCCAGTCCTCGCCCAACTTTGTCACAATATATCTCTGGATCCGGGCCAGGCAGTCTGCAGTGCAAACACATTCTAACGGCTATTCACTTTAGACCAGTGCACTTGATTTCTAGGTAAACACAATGGGTTTTTATTAGCCACTCACCCTGGCATTTGGAATAGGGGCGTGGTTTCTTTATAGAGGAGGAGGGGCTTAAACCTGGTGTCATGGGCCCCGCATCCAGGCTGGCATGATGTTCTCGGCCGTGGCCTCTCCTGGTTGCCTTGGCATTGCCGGCATGCCTCTTCCATTGCCTTTCAGTCAAGAGACGTGTGGCCTCCCTTCTGGCAATATTACCCAGCTGCTCCCGGTATTCCCCATACAGCTGAAAAAGACAAAATGCGGGTTTCTACCAGACCAGAAACAACCAGATGACACCCGTACAGATCAGTGAAGAGTGATCTATGTGAAGAAAAACCACAGAAACAAATTCTGCAAAAATAGGCAAAAGGTTTCACTAGATTTCAAACTTTCTCAATTGGTTCAGCGTGATTGTGAGCATGTGAGCACTTGTGGAAGCAGGAACGTGACAGGATCAAAGTAAGTGTGTCTGGTGGTGAGTACAGTCATTTATATATGTCAGACAGAAATAGTCATGCTGTCTAACAGGACAGAATGGAAAAAAACTCTCTCCGGAGATAGTCTCAATCATACATACAGTACATGCACATGCTTCAAAGTGAAATCATCGTTCTTAACTATATTCCACCAACTGAAAAAAGCCAAACACCCCAAAATAAAGAAAGAACAGATTAAGGTCGCTATAAATTTGGAATTGCAACTGTCTTATGTTCTCTACTATAATTTACTTTAGTCCGTCAGGATTTGCTTAGATTGTAGGGATCAATTAGAAGTGAGCTTGCAAACTACACAAAGGCCTTAAAAAATAATAATCATCAATTCTGATTTGTTGTTGAGGTACACGCAAAATGCGAAATAAATGGGCTGTCCATAAGGATAGACCACACGCTCTGGATATTGGCCAGTAAAGGAGGAAGTGAGCCTCCAAGACATTCTTCACCTTCCTTCCATTACACCCAATACACACGCCTACATACACACATTCCTGAGCCGCACAGACCCCACATGGTGCGAGACCCCAGGGATCAGATTCAGCCCCCTCATGCCCACTCAAAAACAAGAAATAATCAATATATACACAACCAAGCATATCGGAGTATTTATAAAAGGAATTTTAAATTATAATACATTAAAAAAATTATAATAAAATAAATAAATAAATAAGTGGGGGGAAAAGTGTAAAAAATAAAGTAAAAAATTTAAAAAAACATTTGGGGGCATTTATTTTTCATCACACATTCTTGGTGTGGGAAGAAATGGTAGAAATTAATACCTTTATTTACCAAGGATCATTTTAATTGATCAAAAGTGATGCACACATTTAATGTTACAGATATTTCTATTTTAAATAAATGCTGTTCTGAACTTTCTAAAAAATCTACTGTTTTCAACATAATACTAAATACTTTTTGAGCAGAAAATCAGAATATTAGAATGATTTCTGAAGGATCACATGACTGGAGTAATTATACCCTAGTTATAAATTAAAGGAATAAATTACATTTTTAAATAAACTCAAATTATTTTAAATTGAAAAATATTACAAATATTACAATAAAGTACACATTTTCTTGCTGTACTTTGGATCAAATGAATGCAGGCTTCTTTGAAAACATTAAAGTCTTTACTGTTCAAAAACTTGATTGGTTTTATATATATATATGTCTGGAAACATGTTAAATTTTAGCATACAGATAATATAAAATATATTTTTTATGTCTACTGTATTACTGTTAATGATTTCTCAATATTTTCATTTAGAATTAATTTGTTTAAATGAAAGTGAACAAGAATGCTGAATTTATGCATTCATAATAAAGACAAACCCACCTTATGCGTAGCTGCAGTCTTGAACATACTGAAAAAATGTTTGTAACCCTTCCGCAGAGCATCTAATACTATGAGACCTCCATTTATACACTACACTTGAATTTTGGCACACACACACACACACACACAGCATACAGTTGAATTACCAATTTGACAAAAACCCTGAGAGTAAAACATATTGAATAAATAAGACTTTTAGTTAATTGACTCTTTTCTCATCCATCATGTTATCATGATAAGATAGAGTTTGTATCAGATAGAGAGAAGACCCAAGGTTGTTTCTATCATTGCCTCTTCATCTTTCTGATTCAGGCTGACAGCGTGAGAGAGACTGTTCTGTAACAGACAAACATTTACTTTATGACAACATATTCTCTCTCTTTCTCTCTCAAACACCTGTTTTCTTAACTTTACAACTGTGGCCTGAACCTCACAGGGCCTGACCCCATACCTCTGTTCTGAAGGACTAGTCTTTTCTGAACAACTGAAATCAATCAACAAATTGATTAAATCAAGAATAAGACCAGAAATATACTATCCAGCATGTTGTTCTGAAAGAAAAAAGGCTCAAAGACAAATGAGAGCGAGACAGACAGAGCAGAGAGAGTGAAAGTTGCTAACAGACATAAGCACTGAAGGACATAGTGACTTTGAGAGTTAATTAAAAACAGAAATATAATGGTCAGTGTGTATAAGTGTGTAATAATACAATCTGATCCATTTACTGACAGACTGATCATGAGGTCAAGACGGATCATATCTTTTTTTGAAGAAAAAAAAAGCATTAATATTAATTATAAAACTATTAGCATATATTAACATTACCACATAATGCATATGAACAATTCAAATGATATTTGTAATTTGTATTTGTAAATACGTAATAATTTATGCAATGCTTTTATGCATTTATGTAATAATTTATGCAATGCCATTCATATTTTTTATTAGTAGTTGACCATGAACAACTAAACTCATAAGTGTCACTCTTTTAAGCAGTATATTTAAACACAAGTACACTAAGGAAAAATAATCTAATAATTTAATTTCTAGACAGTGCTAGAATATAGACCTCCATTCAAGATTTACTTTAAAACAAGATATATAACATTCTCAACATCCATTAGTCCCAGTTAATGGAATCATGTACAGTACAGAAATTTACCAAAATGTTTAAGACTAGACCAAAAAATATATATAATCTCACCAGAATCTGGTCAAAATTCAAAACGGTCTCAAAAGTGTTGATGGGTTCCCTTATCATCGTCCTCTTTCTCTTGTCAGTCTTTGTCTCTCTATCTTTTCGTCTGCTATGTACCTATGTTCCTCCTCTCCTTCTCCTTTTAACCTTCACAGAATATTCAGATATTAGTAACTGTATCTGCCTTATAGGGGGTGTCCTGTAGGTTAACATCTACAGTACGTGAACCACATTACCCATAATGCAGTGCACTTCATTTACAGACCGAGGTTGACAGTGGGCTGTCAGCAGCTGTTAATTCACAGGACTGTGGCTTACTAATCCTGTATGGCGGTCAGCTGAAGTCCACCGCAGGTATCTGGATGTGAACATGTTTTCTGTGTCATTTCATTTATTGTCATCTGTGCTCAAGTTGAATTCAGTTAAACCTGCATTAATGTGTTAATTGATTATTAGGGTGACATCCCCATAATCACTCTACACTGTCCATTCATTAAAAATGATGAAAATTCCTAAAATAAAAATGATTATTAAAGAATGTTTTAATAAACATTAATTAAAATAGGCCATTAACCCTTTATAGGGCACTCATTGAAATAATTGGAAATTCGTAATTTCAACCCTGGAATGTTGTCGAAGGGTATAACAAGCTTTTAAGCTTTTGTGACTTTATAAAAATAAATCTAGGTCAATGAAATTACCATATATGGTTCTTCGCCAGTCTATGGTCATATTTTTTTCCCAAAAAGGGCATATATTTACAATGTTAAAAACACACATAAAATACAAATAAATACAAAAAATGTGCATACACGTTTTCTCATTTATTTATTTTTTTCCTTTGTTTTATTATTTTTTATTTAATGTGCCATAGACTCTAGTTTTCCAAAAGCTAGATATATACAAAAATGTAGAGTTTAGATATACTGAAAACAAAGAATACTGACTAATATGTAAATATATTATTACAAGTGAAGATAGCACACTAGTCTAGGTGGTACCACTTATCTTAGCAGTAATAAGGCTCACAGTAAAAATAAACACCAATGTATGCCATAATAATACAAACTGGGTTAAAAGTAATAAATGAATAAAATCTATTAAGTTAACCGTCTGCGGTCGGATCTCCCAACGGCAGGAGAGCGTGGCTTTTTTTCAGATGTCAGAGAATAAACCTGAAACTGCTCTGTCATATATGATCGCACATATAAGAGTAATACAGCATTTAAATCTGTAAAGGGTCTATTTTTTATCATTTATATAAATACATTATATTTCACTATTTATGGCTTGATCATTTCAATAAATCTACCACTGAATCACTGCATAATGTTATACAAACCTGTGTCAACATTACTTACTATTGTCCTTCTTTGAAAGCATTATTTGTATATACATAGGTCCCGCATCGGGCGTATGTCTAAATATAGACATACAGGCAGTTTCCTGAATAGAGCGTATGAGCAAATATGATCACACCATTTTTTATGTTACAGCGTTTATTAATTTCTAGAAATGTTATGCAAACAACACCGATCTCAACATTTAACACAACTACTCAACCGTATAATGCATGAGTTTCTTTAGCTTAGCATTGTTCGTTGTGATGCTATTTATATTTTTGTGAGAGTAGGTAAGAGCTTTAATGCATATTTTCTCCGGAAGTACGCTGATGTTTGAAACGCCCCGAGCAACTCCTGATTGATCAATGCCACGGTGTCGCTTAAGATTAAGTTACCAAATATAGTTCCTTGCCCGATAAAGGGTTAAAATGTATTCTTGTTATTACTAGTATTAGTAGTAGTAATAAATAATAAATTACTGTTATTAATGAAAACATTTTGTCACTTTAATAAAAAAATGAGAATGGAATTAAATAAAATCTCAGATGTTTTTGAAATTTGGGAAATAATAATAATAATAATAAAAAGAATTATAATAAAAACCGATTTTATATATGTTACATAGAGGATAAAACTATTTTTATGCTTTTAAAATGCATTTATATTTTTAAATACATTTCCAAAATAAATAAATATAAAAACCTTAAATTATATTTTTAGAAAATATTTACATAAATACATTTTGAAAGTTTAAATATTAAACATTCTTTTCAGAATAATTTGTACAATAAACGTTTTACCGAAATTTTACAAACATTATTTTATTAGTAAATAAAATTGAATGCATATGAGATAATTAAACATGTCTGTATTAAAATAGATTCTGAATGCTGGTGTATTTATACACACATTAGCATTATGCTCTATGGATATGCAATATTTGTTGCAACGGAGCAGAGAAGGAAACCAAGAGCCTGAGATTGACCTGCTGCATGAAGAACTTCACACACTGCATCTGTTGAGAACACCGTGTTTACATCAGCTCACAGACGGCCTCTATACTCTGACCATCAGCTGAGATGTGTATCCGTTACCGCTCTGAGCTCTTAACGAAGCCGATAATGAGATGAAGCTAAATGGTGTGTGACAGTCATGAATCAGCAGTGACAGACGAGCCGGCTCTGATGGGATTCTGGAGCTGGGATTCGCCACGCTCAGCGTTCCCAGGTTTGCTGAATAACCAAAGTTAAACAAACTTTGAGTTATGATGAATCCTGAAGAACATTACAGTAGTTACAGGAATAGTTCACCAAGAAATTAAAATGTTCAGTCCTCAGACCATCCAAGACTGACACGAGTTTGTTTCTTCATCAGGTTTGGAGAAAGGTAGCATTGCATCAGTGTCTCAGCAATGGATGCTCTGGAGTATATACTGTATATCACACACACACACACACACACACACACACACACACACACACACACACACACACACACACACACACACACACAGGTGCTATATAAATACAATATCTTTGAAAAGTTGTTTTAATTCAATAATTTCATTCAAGAAGTGAAACTTGGATGAAGTACACACAGTCATTCCACACAGACTGAAATACTTCAAGTGTTTATTTCTTTTAATTTTGATGATTATAATTTACAACTAATGAAAACCTCAAATTCAGTATCTCAGAATATTAGAATATTACTCAAGACCGATACAAAGAAAGAAATCTTGTCCAACTGGAAAGCATGAGCATGTACAGCACTCAACACTTGGGGCTGGTTTTGTCGGAAGTACTGCAGCAATGCGGCGTGGCGTCTATTCAGGTGTTCGGAGAGTCCAGGTTGCTCTTCACAATACCCTATGGATTTTCTAGGGGGTTAATTAAGGTCAGGCCAGTTTGCTGGCCAATTAAGAACAGGGATAGCATGGTCCTTAAACCAGGTATAGCTTTGGCACTGTGTGCAGGTGCCAGGTCCTGTTGGAAAATGAAATCAGCAGCAGGAAGCATGAAGTGCTCTAAAGCGTCCTGGTATATAGCTGCGTTGACCTTAGACCTCAGAAAACACAGTGGACCGACACCAGCAGATGACATGCCCCCCCAAACCATCACTGACTGAAAACTTTACACTGGACCTCAAGCAACCTCTCCTCTCTTCCTCCAGACTCTGGGACCCTGATTTCCAAAGGAGATGCAAGTGTACTTTCATCAGAGAACATAACTTTGGACCTTTTTGTCTTTAGGCCAGGCGAGACGCTTCTGTCTGTTGTTCAAGAGTGACTTGACACAAGAAATGTGAAGCTGAAACCCATGTCTTGCAGATGTCTGTGTGAGTGCTTCTCCAGCTGCAGTCCACTCTTTGTGAATCTCTCTCACATTTGTAAATGGGTTTTGATTCATAATTCTCTGCAGGGTGCAGTTACTGTATCTCTATTGCTTGTATGCTTTTTTTTCTACCACAACTTTTCCTTCCCTTCGCCTCTCTATTAATGTGCTTGGACAGCCGCAGCCGCATCTGCAGTGACCTGTTGAGTCTAGCCCTCCTTGTGCAAGGTGTCACTAGCCAAGTTTCTATTCAAGGCATTTTTGAGCAAAAATATTTAGCGCTTCAAATATTTTACCAATATAGCTGATGGAAATGCTAATTATCGTTAACATTTTGTATTTTTCCGCTTAACTTTAGCGCATGAATTCTACATCGATACTTAAAATGTCGCAAAAAAACGTTTGGAAACACCTTTTGTCGAGAAAAAGGGGGTTTAACGCAAATAAATGTAGTGTCACAGAATTAGTTTAATTGGCAGCGTCTGTGTTTATGGTGTTGCTCGCGTCAAACCACTTTAGCCTCCTCCAGAAGTGCATTAAATCATATTCATATTATTGCATCTAAAATTGTGTATATGGTACAAGGATGAGTTACCTCTCACACATAATATCTTAATTTGATTTTAATTTATTAGGCTTAATTTTGTCCAGGATATTATATTGTAGAGCTGGTAGTTTAATGCGTTTCTGCGCGGCGCCGGCAAGAACACTTGACTTTTTTCCCCTTTTATAAAAACAGAAACAGCTTACTATACTCGTTCAAAAATAAGACATTATTCGAAATTATTAAAAATATTTAATTTTATTTGTATACATTCACAATAAAAACAGTCGTGCTTCTGTAAATAATTGCATGCTCTCAAGAGCGCATCACAAGAATGAACTGAACTTCTGCACATAGGCTGCTACTTGTTGCAGGGTTTTTTTCTTTCGTTTTGTTAATTTATTATTTATTTAAAAAAAATATATATTTGGCATATGGGCCTTTTTTTCTTTTTATAGCTTATGTTTTTCTCTGTTTGCACAAGCTCTGCGCGTGATGTGAATCCTCGAGTTCTTTTTGCACATATAAAATGAATCCCTGGAAACACATTAAGCTCTTTTCAATGGGTCACAGCCGCGTATCAATTCAATTTGATTTACTTGTAATTTAGCATAAGCTTGTCGGTTAATAATAAAATAACCTAAATTAACATTCCTATTTCCAATACAGTCTAATAAAATTTAATCAGGGAAAACAACAACAACTTCACCTGCTTATGAACAGCAATGAATGGCTTGATGCTGGAGTATCTGAAAAAACTTGTTATTTTTATGTAGGCCTCCATAATGTTATTTTCTTTTCCCAAATGGTTTAAGAACAGGCTATTTGCATATGATTTGCGCAATAGGGGAAATGATGTATGGAAACAGCTTAAGGCCAGGATTTTTTTTTGCAATACACCAAAACTTATGCGACAGCTCGTTTTTTTTAAGGAAAGGGCAGTTGGATGGAAACAGGCTGGACACAGCAAATTTTGCACAAAATATTTCAGTCTGTGTGAAATGACTGTTCAGATTATACACGTTTCACTTCTTGAATGAATATAAAAATATAAAATGAAATAAATCTACTTTTTGAATATACTCTAATTATATGACCAGCACCTGTATGTATAGACATCTATCAAAATTTTACTAAGATTTTATTTATCCAGTAAAATTATAATGGGGGAAAAAGCCTTAATTAAAAATAAATAAATAAATAAATAAAATAAATATAATGCAAAAATAGAAAAACAAAATAAATAAATAAAATCAATTTCCAAATGAATATGAATTTCACAGGGATTTAATTGTTTCCAAAAAAAACATTGTGCAATTTTTGTGCATTTGCATGTATATTTATATACAACCCACAAAATAAGACTAAAACAACCAAGAAATTCCACTAAAATACTTAGTAAAAGTTCAAAATCTGTTCTCCTTGAATCTTAGAGATGCTATTCCTACTGAAAACAATGACACACAAAGACCGAAGCACATTTGGATCTGGACTCCGCATGGAGCGACTGAAGATGATTTGCGACGCACTCCTCTAAACGTGACTTTGACGGATGGCCTACATGCATTAGTGAGATGAGGACATTAGCGCTCGGGGCAGAACGCAGCGCTCAGCAGATAATGTCCATAATGAAATTTGGGCTCTAAGTGGAGGATGAAGTGACAAGAGGGAGGGAGAAAGAGAGAGGTTTGAATACCAGCAAACCTTCAATACTGATCCAATACACAGCAGAGTATCAGAGAAAGAGAAGAGCAGTGAGCAACTGCTATCAGGAGGATCAGAACAATACTGAAGTTAGGAGAGCTGTGCATAAACATGAGTGCACACCATTCATATTTGACACTTAGTCAATATAGGGCCGGTTTCCCGGATTAGATTAAGCCAGGACTAAACCTTTGCTAATTTAGGACATTTAAGAATTTTTAGAAACAAAAATGCAGTATCTGTGAGCATTTTAAGACCAAACAATGGCAATAATGTATTTTGAGATATCTCAGTGCAAGCTTTTTCCAGTTTAGACAGCTCTTTTAATCTCCATTTTAATCTAGGACTAGTCTTAAACCCTGTTTGTGAAACTGCCCCATTGTGTTTATTCAATAATCAATGGAAAGAAACATAAAGATTAAGTAATGAGAATAATTAACAATAACTAATAGGATCTTAAAGTATTTACTAAAATTAACTAATTTGTTACAGTATTTACAATTTGTTAATATGAGGTTAGTTCATGTTAGCTCAACTTTTTATGTCAGTAATGCATTAATAAATGATCAAATTAACATTAAGGATTAATAAATGAATCAGAATTATTTTTACATTTTACAAATGAAATACTATAACGTCAAACTGAAACACGTTGTTACTTGTTAACCATCAACTTTTATTATTCTATTTATTTGTTTGTTTCTCAATCGCACACTTCGTTCTAGAAATTAATCAGACAGACATAAATACAGAGATAAATAGAAAACACAAACACACACACTCATTATTTTTCATTGCTAGTTTGTTAATTAACGCAGCTTTTTTGCTGTTTCTCACACACTTAGCCCAAAAACAGATGGATATAAAACAAAGCGCACACTCATGTTCCTACAAAGCATCTTTAACTGCTCAATAAAAACTACAGATGCTGCCTAATGAAGAAACCGGTGAACTACAGCGAGTGCAACCTCAACAAAACATCCTTCACAAACTCACAACAGACACATCATTGCTGTGCTGAAGAAAGAGAGAAAGGTAATGAGAGTTTGTCTTAATAACCAAGAAATAAAACAACAACAAACAGCAAAAAAATCCCAAAGCACTGCTTCTGAAATACAACACGCACACACATAAAAACAGCTCAAACGCTGAAGTACAAATAACCCTGTGAAAGCACAGAAGAGGTGTTAGATGCGCTGGTCATGTCCTCTCTAATGATCTGCTACAGCTTTACTGTGGTAACCCGATCGGCTGTATAACGGCGGAGCAGAGCTGTTAAAACATCACATGACACCCGCCACATTCCTACATCACTATAAACACACACACACACACACACACACACACACGCTCTGACGTCACCTACACTAATACATGCCATATGTCCAGAGACACTGACACACACCCCGAGAGAATGCATCTTGTGCAATCACAGTAATTAATATTGCTGCATTACAGATAAAGCCATGAATGCTTTAAAACAATATAAACAATACACAGACAGTAGTAGTAATACAAATAACATTTTTAATTTAACAGCTATTAACAACAATAACTTATTACTAAATTAGAGTAATGTTTATTCATGTTTTTATATAATACATTTATATTACATAAAATATGAATATTACACAATGTATCATATATAATGTACTTTAAGTTATCAATAATATTATTCTCATTATTAATTAATGTTTTTTTAAATATTGACTTACTGATTTTATTATTATTAACATTTAATAATATACATACATATTAAAGATGCATTAAAATGTATTATTATTATTATTATTATTAGTAGTAAATAATACATTTTATTAATAAAAAATATTTTGTTACTGTAATTTAAAAAATCGAGAATCAAATTAAATGAAATCTCAGAGGAAAACATTTGGCTTTGAGCAACATATGATGTCATGATTTGCATCTAAATCAAAATAAAGAAAGGCTGATTTCGATCACACACACACACACACACACACACACACACAGGTTCAGGTGCACGCTGAACAAGAGAGCACTGATGAGCAGATGTTATGAACGTCCTTCATTGTCAAAGTAAAAGCACTCTTAGACCAAACAGCATCATATATTCAGCTCATCTTTATGAGATCTCATCAGGAAATTAAACTGCTTTCAGTGAATAAACAGCAAAGAGAGGAGGAGATGAGACACATTCATCAGTCATAACCTGACAGCGCCACCTACAGACTGAACACTTTCATACTCAGGTCTTTAGAGCAGTGTTTGGCTCTTTGTGGTACAAGGCACAAGTAAAGGTCAGATGAGTACTGAAGAATTTACACCACATAAGAAAATAAAAAACACTGTGTTAATATTCCATATTCCATAATACAATGGCTTTTAAATAAAGGCAGTAAAATAAAAACATAGCTTTTTTTATAGCTACTTTAATAACTTTAATTTCTATTATTATTTATATTATGTATTAAGTTTAATAAAATTGATAAATAGTTTAATTCCCGAAGGAATCAACCGTTTAAATGATTCAGTTCAAACACAATGACTCGTTTATTAACAGTGCCTTGCTGCCACCTACTGGAGGCTTTCATTTCACATTTAAAGTTCCTTTTTATTATTTAAACAATATAAAAAAAAAACTTTTTATGTTTAATATATCGAAGCATTTGTAATTGCAGGCTTAATGCATTAATGTTCTGCACTAAACAATATAAATACCTATATGTATATAATCTAAACGCAGCTTCTGTGTTTCCTCTGCATTATACAGTATTCTAATTCACTGATTAAATGTAAGATCTTGATTCAAAATATAACGCACACTTATAGAAAAGTTAAAATTAAAATTCAACTTATTAGGAAAGATTAATTTGACTACCACACAGAATATGAAAAATATAAAACCCATTTGTTGATTAACCAAAGCTACATATAAAGTGAAATCCCTGTTCGCATCACAAGCAGTTCATCACTATACTGCGGTGACCACATGAACTCCATTCATTCCAATCAAAGGCAGCAGGTAAACAGACTCACAGTGTCGGCCAGCTCCAGGTAGCTCCCGCCGTGATGTCCAGCCGGAGGCTCCGGAGCGCTGGGCTGATCCAGGAGCTTCTGGAGGAACGAAGGGGTCTGCGGCGGAGCGTGGCTTTGTGTTGGAGACTGCAGATCTGGACTCTGTAAGTCTCGAGCTCCAGAATCAAACTCCCAGCTCTCTCGAGCGCCTGCGTCAACAAACAAACACCACAGAACGCTTTAATACACAATATAAATATGGGATGCCTTCATAAATCTCCCATACATCCACAAACTAAAGCGACCAGCTACCAGGCGAATCAGAACATTAACAACTTTGTTTTGAAGCAAAAATGCAAAAAGACGACGATAGAAAGAACTACAATCCCATGAATCATTGCAATGATAAAAATAATGGAGGCATATCAACTTACAGTTATTTATTAATTTTTTTTAAACAGTGTATTAAAGGCTACAGTAAAATGTGAAATAGGATGTATATATATTTCAGTATTTTAAAGTGCAGGCTTTATTCTGCCATAATCATAGGTAACGTAATTTTCATTTTTATACAGGAATTTATTTTACTTGAAGAAAACAATTGGCTTCTAAAAAATAAATAAGCCAGAAATGAACACCCTGAGAGCTCATAGTAGGTTAAGAAGGTATGTTGAAATCCTAACAACTTGTTAACTGCACTTTCATATGATGCAAAAAAACAAACAAATGTAAACCTTATGTCTAGTTTTGTGCTCCACGGTTAGGTCTGGACAAGACAATCCTGGTAGATAACACACCTAGGCTGTTGTCGCTGCTGGTGGGCCACGAGGCCTCGCACTTGTGAGCTTTCCTCTTCTCCGAGTCGCTGAAGAGCACTGATAGCTGTCCTTCTTCTTTGCGGATCTCGTTGACCAGCTGCATGCGGCAGCGTGTGAAGTCTTCGAAGGAGATCTTTCCTCGCTCGTCTGCGCCGAGCTGCCCCATGATCTCTGCCACCGAATCCTCCATGTTCAGCTGCCGGCAGACCATCAGCAGATCATTCCTGAGGCCGAGAAAAGACAGAGCTAAAACATGCAGCGGGATCACATTTTTTTCAGCACATTCATTATAAACATCTTTCGCTACTGCTTCACAATCACCTCGCTGTCATCAGATGGAGTCGGAAATATCAAAGTAACAATTTGTAATTTTAAGAAGTGAAAAACTAGTAAATCTAGATGAAACACTACATTGCATCAGTGACTCAACACTGGATGCTCTGCAGTGAATGGGTGCCGTCAGAATGAGAGTCCAAACAGCTGATTTTCAGCTTTAGTCTTCTCCAGATGTTAACTGATAGACTGGAGTGCTGTGGATTATTGTGATGTTATATCAGCTCTTTGGACTCTCATTGTGACGGCACCCATTCACTGCAGACCATCCACTCGTGAGCTTAATTACACCAAATATAATGAAGAAACAGACTCGACTATATCTCAGGTGGCCTGTGGGCGAGAATATTTTCAGCACATTTCTATTTTTATTCCTTTAAGATATTATTAAACGTTTCATGTTTCTCATATTTCATGGTTCTCTTTATTTTAAATAAATGTTTAGTTACACATATGCATTAAGTAAATATAAAACTAAATTTAAATAATATAAATGTAATATATTAAAAATGTATGATTTTTATGACTCTTATGTGTATATCGGTTAAATCTGAAAAAAAATCTGTTTGCATGTTTGTGCATCTTTCTTTATTGTTTCTTTTATGTTTTGCATTTAATGCAACAACATTTTGACTTTTTTAAAGAGTCGTTTTAATGTTCAAATACTTTTAGAGCAGATGCATGACGTTTAACGATATTAACCTTTTTTTTAAACACAGAAGCATGCTTCTTGTCTTTTTAGCAAAGAAAAGAAACATCATTTTGCCAAACAGTTCTGAAGCCACAACATGTGACTGCTACCAACATCACCTCTCCAGAATCCCTCTTATTTCATCAAGTTACCGAAATGCACGCAAAAAGTCCCGCAACACCACCACAAACTATCAAGAGTAAAACAAGCTCTGAAACTGCAACAAACGCGAAAGTTTAGCGGATGAGGATGAAACATTTCCTGTCACTTCCGACGCCCCAAACTAACACACCTCTGACAACCCCCGAGCCTCCAAAGCGATTTTATACGCGTTAATAAGTTTGTTGTGGCTTCTGGTCGTGAATTAAATCGTAATATCGCTGCTTTGCGATCGTTCATACAAACTGAAAGAGTCGGCTCGCATCGCGCCTGTCCCGCTGCTCAGTTCTCCGATTCTCCGGAGTTATTATTCTGCACGTAAACCCGTCAGAGTGAGTTCGCGGAGGTTTCTGACCGGTTAATGTAGCCGTCTCCGTCCCCGTCGCAGGTCTGGAAGAGCCGCCGGACCCGCTCCTCCTCCGCGGTGCTGCACGAGTCGCTGCTGCCGCTGCTGCCGCTCTCCTCCGCCGCCGCCGCCATCATGAACACCCGCTCCACACACCGTCAGCACACCGCTGGACTTCACAGCACATAAAACTGCATGCTCTTTTTAATTAGCTTACATATTGTAAAACACAACAGTATAACAATATTATACTGTCCATTTAAAACATTCAAAAAGGGGGAAATGAAGGGGCTAAGGTTTATTGTTAGTGTAAAATAAATGCGTATTTATTATATTTATTTTTAATCACTTTAATTTTTTTTTCCTGAATATAATTTTTTTACTCGGATTTTAATTACCTAAATATAAATGTCTTTATATAAAATTATTTTTAAATGCTATATATATATATATATATATATATATATTTTTTGTTTTGTTTTGTTTTTGTAATATTATATACAATTGTATTAATATTAGTGGTCAAACAATAAATCGCATCCAAAAAAAGTTTTTGTTTATATATTTCTGTGTGCTGTGTATATTTATTATGTACATATAAATACATAAAATATATTTCAGAAAAGAAATTTAATACATAAATTACATTAATATAAATTTATACATGTATTCTCATAATATTTACTGTATCTACTGTAACACAAACACAACACACAAATATTATGTGAACAATTTTTTTTTTATTTTGGATGTGATTAACCGCAATTAATGGTTTGACAACACTAATTAATAGCCTATATAAAATATATTAATATTTATGTTAAATTTTAAATGCATTTTATTTTCCTTGATTTTTTAATATTATTTATTAGAGCTGTCACATAAGTTAATCACATCCAAAATATCTTTTTTATTTAAATATATTTTATACTGTGTATATGTAGCCTATATAAATACATAATCATATCCAGTGCCCTCCACTAATACTGAGCAAAGGTGGATGTGAAAATAAATCTGCATTGTTTATCCTGTTGATCTTTCAGTTCTATCCTATCATTGAAGTAAAACAACTGAAAATGGGGCAAAAAACTTATGATGAAATAAAGGTTTTTCACAATTATTAGCACCTAATTATTGCTACAGTACGTCCTTTCCCCAAGATTACAGCTCTGAGTGTTCTCCTGTAACGCCTGAAGAGTTCGGAGAACACCTGATAAGAGAAGAGAGACCATTCCTTCATCCAGAATCTCTCCAGACCCTAAATTCAGTTGAGCACATCTGGGACATCACGTCTCGCTCCATCCACCAACACCACGACTGTCCAGGAGCTGGCGGATGCTTTAGTCCAGGTCTGGGAGGAGAACATCCTCCACCTCATCAGGAGCATGCCCAGGTGTTGTACGGAGGTCATTCAGGCACGTGGAGGACACACACACACCACCGCGCCTCATCTTCACTTGTTTTAAGGACATCACATCAAAACTGGATCAGTCTGTAGTGTGTTTTTCCACTTCAGTTTTCCTGAAGACCTCCATGGGTTAATACATGTGATTTCCATGAATCATTTTTGTGTGATTTTGTTGTCAGCACATTCAGCTATATAAAGAACAAAGTATTTAATAAGAATATTTCATTCATTCAGATCTAGAATGTGTTATTTTAGGGTTCCCTTTATTTTTTTGAGCAGTGTATTATGTATATTACACTTCATTAAGAGGCTTGTTGGCATTACAGTGTTTGTCATGTACTCTTTCACGTCAGATATGAATGTTGATATAGATGAACACGAGAAAGAGATGAAAAAAAAGGCCAAGCTAGAAAAGATACAAGAAACAAGAAAGAGATGAAAAAAAAGGCCAAGCTAGAAAAGATACAAGAAACAAAGAGAAACCCCTGAGTGTCTCGCTGTCTAATATAACTAATATTTCTCTGAGTTAGAACGTTTCCTCAGACCTGAAAGACATCAAACTATGGGTTGCCCTTTGACCTCGCATGTGTTTCCAGCATGACTCGTATCCATTCAGAGAAATCGCTGCTGATCATGTCAATATTTATTCGTTTGCACAACTCTATTCTGAGAGAATAAAGGCCAACTCACTGTAAAGGTCTGATGGAGAACGGACGAGTATCAGAAGAGAACACCAAACCGAAGACAGTAATAGGAAGCTTTCCTGAGCAGAGATCAGAACAAAAACATCCAAACAAGAGCATTTCTCACATTAGCCGAGGAAACAGAAGAGCGGCCGATGGATCAGACAGAAAACACAAGACTTCCTGTCCATCAGTGGGATTTCAGTAACCAACAATACTAATATTTTTATTCATATGTATTAACATTAATGAAATTAAAATTCTGTCTTCATTTACTCACCCTCAAGTAGTTCCAGATCTGCTTCTGCTAAACCAAAGGAAGATCTTTTAAAGAGAATTAGTAACCAGACTAACCAGTCTTGGGTCACCACTGACTTCCAGAGCTGGAAAAATATCCACGGTGACCCAAAAGAGTTTTGTTAGAAATATTCCTCTAATATTAACCAAATTATATATTTATTTTTTTTAGGTTTAAAGTGTAATTTTGATCTGGCCGTTTGTAATTCTATATATTTCCAGTTAGTAATTTTATGCTTCAACCTAAATGTATTTCAATGACGTTTTATTTAATATTTATCTCAACATTTTATTATATTATTTCAATAGTCTCAGTTAAGCAATATTTACCCTGAAATGTTTAAAAGCTGCATTTTCTGATGAAAACTGGCTTACGAAATTTTTTATCTGATTACTTTATTACGTTTCTAATTTTTATTAAATACCTCTCTCTTTCTGTGTGTAGAGATCTATAGCTATGATTCATTTGTGTTTAGTTTATTTTGTAGTGTTTTCTTCTACATTATATAATTTTCAGCAATCTTTATTTCAGTTTATTTTAGTGCATCAATTTAAATTCAAAAGGAGAAATGCAGCGTTAGAAACTAGCTGAAATGCTTTTATTTCAATGAAGTTTTAGTTCCAACCCTGACCTCAGTACTACCGACACCAGTCAAACCCTTACTATTCTGGTTCTGGTCTCTTTAACAGCAGTGGATTTGTAAGGTCAGAGAAGGTCATTGAGGAATGAAGTTAAGACCTCTGAGGTGCAGAAATGCAGAATGACTGGAGAATACCAAACAGCTGAGAAACGCAGAGATCAGCAAAGAAATGGCACATGCGTTTATTACTCGCACCTCCATCTGAAAATGCATTGTGAAGCACAAAAATGCCTCTCAAAGCCGTACAAAACACAGACACTTCTTTATCAAAGAATACAGGAATGTCATCCCTCCACTGTTAAATACAAAAACTCTATAAAACACAAGACGTCGGGTCCTAAGGAGACGCTGGAGTCTTTATTTGATGGTTTTGTTGATGTTGCTGTAGCCGGCTCCGACACACGTCATCAGGACCTTCTCTCCTCCTTTCTGTTCATCTTCTTCAGCTTGCTGTTGCTCGATCTTGAACATGATCTGAAAGTAGTCTCGGATGTGTCTCAGGAACTCGATCCTGCATGGAAAACAGTTAGAAGAGGGTTTCAATAAGAACAAATTCCAGTCCCTTGTACATGACTAAAGATCATGCTATTTACATGATACATCATTTATTGCAGGGAGATTCCTAAACAAGAGGTTTAGGAATAAAGTTGATTTAAAGCTAATAACCATAAAAATAATATAACCTAAAATCAAGTTAACAAATGACGTGACCCTGGAGCACAATCCCAGTCATCAGCAGCACAGGCACATTTGTAGCAAAAATATATTGTACGCCTCTAAATTTGTTTTATGGCAAAAATCATGAGGATATTAAGTAAAGATCGGTATATCAAAATTTATTTTTTGATTAGTACTATGCATCACTAAGGACATCATTAGTACAAATTTAAAGGAGATTTTCTTAATTTCTTAGATTTGTTTGCATCCTCAGATTCCAGATGATCAAATATTGTCCTATCATAACAAACCTCGCATCAATGGAAAAATTATCTATTCAGCATTAGATGATGTCTTTTTGGAAAACTGACACTTTAAACTGGTTTTGTGATCCAGGGTCACATATAATAAAGAAATCATTTAAAAATAAACTGCAAATAGGTTATTAAATAAATAAATAAATAGTAATAATAATGAAATACATAAAAGTATTTTTTTACCATATAAAATAAAGGTAATTGGAAATGAAAAGCATTTAATTTGTTAAATGATTTAATTGTTAAATATTTTAGAACAAAGGGGTTTGGCCGTCAAAAATTAGAATAATTTATTGTTGGTTTAAAAACAATTCGTCTGATCTAAAGAAAACCGCATTATACAAAACCACATTAAAACAGTGTTAATATAATGTCAAATTATAATAAATACCAAAACAGGTGGATTAATATAGTTATAGTTCAAAAACATTTTTGTAATAAAACTGAAATATATATATATATAATATAAAATACTTTTTTAATCAGTTTAACTTGATGTACTAAAATAAATAAATAAGAGAGAGAGAGAGCGAGAAAACACAAAAAAGACACACTAATACAAATAATATCAAAAAACACCTCAATTACTCAAATGGGAAAACTATCAAAAGCAAATTGGAGAAGCATGGATCTCCTGCACACGTCTGAAGCTGGACTCCACAGAGGTCGGTCTCTGGAGGCGAGACACGTGTAGGCACCGTCAATCTTCAGTTATCATAGTACTGTACTTGACAGGCACACAGCACCGGTACCATGATAACTGAAAATGGACAATTCATGACAGCTGCTGGATCCAGATACAAGCTTCAAACACAACACCAGTATTATTGCTGGAACAAGAGTTCAGGATGCCACAAATATATATGCACATGAAAAAAATGGAGGAGCATCCGTGTCAAACAGCACCAAGCTAACAGTAAAAGAAAAGATAGTCTTTCTGCATCACACGGAGAACCAAAGCACTTTGAAATGACATTTGATTCTTTTCGTAATTTATGTTCACTTGAATTTGTGATACTGATGTGTGTGTGTGTGTGCTCACGTGTAGGGTGAGAGGGGTCCTAGCAGCATTTTAGACACATCCTGCTGACCTAACGTCATGTACAAGAGAGCCAAACTCTGATTGGTCGAATCCACACAGCCGCCCTGGAAGAGAAACAAAATAAAGGTCAGAATCGAAGGGTCACAGCAGGGTTATTAGAGTTAAATAACACTTAAAAACTAAAAAAAGAAAAAAAAAAGAAAACTCTTGGATGAGAGAAATAGAAAAAATATTTGATTTCAATCAAATGAAATAAAAATTAATATTATAAAAAAATATATATATTTTTTAGACATTAAAAGGCTAATAAGACATAAAAAAGGACAACTACAATTTAAATGAAAATTAACAATATAAAAACTTGTTTATAAAAAAAATTATTGTTTTCAAACAGGTATATATCATTTTTTAATAATAAAAACAAAACGATGAAAATAACGAAAATATGAAAAAAATGAAAAAATGAAGAAAAAAAAACCTATGGTTTGTTGGCCCTTTAAAAAAAAAAAAGTAAATTAAATGTATATAAATAAATACAATCCATATAAACCTTTAAATTTTACAATAACACTTTATTACAAGTAACTACATGTAAGTAACCCTGATCCTAACCTTAACGTACATGTAGTTAATAACTATTACTCAGAAATTAAATATATAACTACACTGTAGCAAGAAAAGCTTAAACTAAATTATAACCAAATAATATAAAAAACATTAATAACTAAAAGTACTAATAAACAGCTCCTTAGTAATGCAGTTCATGTGTAAAATTAAAAGAACAACTGAAACTTCTCACAGACAAGAACTGAATCAATAAATCAGGTCTTGTAGATTATGAATATGATTAAACAAAAAATAAATGACCATAGCACTACTCCTCCGTAGAACTGAATGATTAGTATATTCATAAACATCATGGGTTTACAAGGATTCTCCATAAGATAAAAATAATCTCTTTATGGTTGATTACAGCAGCACAGATCTGAGCCATCAGCACGTCCTCATTTAAAGAGACAGTGACCTGTGTAGAATTAAGAATGAAAAACTACATCCTCACCAAGAACTGACGCTCCAGTAAGAGTCATTCACGTCCTGAAGGGATCGATCTGAGGCGCTAAGAATTATGATGGACAAGAAATGAAACTAAATCCAAAACTATCCCATCATGCCTGGTGGAAAAGTCCCAAACGTTTAGCTCCGTGAGCGTTAATGAAGGTGAGACTCAGAGACTCGGGTCATGTTCACCATCAAATGTAATTATGAAGACACACTGAACGTCTTTGTCAAACCTGCATAACAACCAGCTGCATGTTTACAAGACATGAGATCTCCAGAAACACGCATGTGTGCTTCAGAAGAAAAATCATCATTATTAATGCTTCATCAGCAGCAGAGCCAACAGAAAGAATGAAACTAATCCAAAAAGACATTTAAAACCAATACAAAAAAAATCTTTTATTTATTTGTCTTTATTATAATATTAAAATGTCAAAATATTTTTTGGTTAAAATGCATTTAATTTTCGTGAAATCTAAAATGAGACTTTATTTTTCTCTGATTCTGATCAGATCTTGATGAGACTCATGCTTGTGTCGATGCTCTCGGACCCGCTGACCCACACAAGGACAGGAGTGTGTCAGTGACCCCACAGCTCTGCCAAAACACACTCAATACAAACAACAGTATGCGTCACTCACTCAAAACTGACCCCAATCATGCTCAAAAACACAAAAACAACACCAGGGAGTGCTGGGTAATTCACAACACAATATAGTCATAACAGAGCTCATGTGGCCTGATCCTCCGCAATTCATTCTGACAAGTGGAGACAGAAAAAGTGCTAAATTATGCTGTTTGTTATCAACATGTTTCGATTTCATTTCGGACAAAACACTCCCATAATTCCTGAACCACCAACACAACTCAGAGCAATTACTGAATGATCTTTATATGTCCTTTAATAACAAAAAGTCCTTCCAAGCAGTGTGTTGTTCAAATTAGAAAAAATAATGACTGTTTTTAACATTTTTAACAATGCAGCTTTCTGACATTGGTTAATTAACAACTAACCCCGCCCCCAACATCGCTAATATGTAAAGTCAGCCAAATCAAACAAACAAACCAACCGTACAAAAGAGACTGTTAGTATACATATATATATACATATAATAATAATAATAATAAAAATGATTAATTACTACTTTTATTAATACAAGCTTGAAATACATGCATTCATGACCTGCAGAAACCAAAGAAATAAACTATTAAAAAAATTAAATTAAAAAAATTGCATAAAAAAAAAAAAATCCATGTATCATAACTTGCTATTTAGGTATGCGTTTCATGTGCAAAATAAAAAAAAGCAAAATAAATAAATAAATAAATAATGAAAAAAGTACTTGCTTGCATTAATAACTAAATGCACCAATAACAAACTACTTAGTTATGCATTTCATGTGCAAAATAAACTAAATAACACTAAACATACAGTAAAAAAATTGATTGATTGAAAATGGTAGCATAAAAAAACAATTAAAAATACTTAGTTAAGCATTTAAAGAGCAATACCAAAGAAATGAGCATAAAACAAGCCTAGCCCTGACATAATTACCAAGGTTTTTCTTAATGAATATAATATTAAAATAATTTTTCCTTAATATTTGCACAATACTGAATGTTTTAAAAATGTATTTACTGAAACGCATTCAAAACAAAACATGCAGACAGTAATTAAACGCCTCTTTTCATTTAAAAACAAACAAAAAAGACAGTATAAACTCACGGCATGTTTTCCAGTCTATCCAACAGAACCAGTCTGCATTCAGGAGCTGTTTACTACAGAGACCGACCACCAGCTACTGATTAACCTCAACACACACACACACACACTCGCAGTGGCTGTTGTGAGCGATCAGCCAGCGCCATCAAATATTAACAGCCCTAAAAAGACGCCCTATAACACCCCTGCCACCTAGAAATCAGTCTGAAAATCCCAGAATCAGCCCATTTTAACTCACGTCACATGCCTCACCGCGAGAGACACTGTTCCCTGCGTGCACACTATGAAGGGAGCGTACGCAGAGTGTTTATCTGGTGTCAGTACAGTGAGCTAGACTGGATTACGGTGAGACGGCTGTAATCTCCTTTAGCAGAGCGGATCTAATTCTCAAACACACACTTTCTCATACAAGCACCTCACACCTTTTAAAAAGATGTGACATGATTTCCCAGCATGCCCAGTACAGTCAAAACATTAAAACTCTTTCTATCCAAATGAACACGTGAGCAGAAAAACTTTATGTTTGAGTATGAGTAATGATCAGACCTTAAAACTTATGAACGGTTAAAACACACCCCAAACACCACATTTATTGTGTGTGTGTGTTTTTGTTTGAGTGTCTATGTGTGTGTTTGTTTATGCACGTATGTTTCATTGTGGTGTGTGTGCGTTCCTGACATGAGCACCCATTTTTTTTCCATTTATATTTTGTTCTCTCATGTAATATTGCAAGTCCTTTTTTAAAGTGTGGGACGCCTCATTCCAACACAAAGGTATGTTACGGATACTTGGCCAATAAATGTTAATTAAATGACTGAAAACAGCTTTTAAATAATACAATTTTTTTTTTTGAGAATCTAAAAATGCAGGTGTTGGTGTAAGAGACCAAAAACACAGACGCACTATAAAACAATTCCACCTATAGAGAGTCCGCACACATTCTGGCAAACAAACTGTGTGTGTGTGTGTGTGTGTGCTCACCCTGTAGATCTCCTCCAGCAGTAGTTTGGCACAGTTTCGTCCCAAGTCCTCCGGCAGCACCGGTTCTCCCTGACCCTGTGGGGTGGACACGACCTCAGCACCCAGAAACGTGCCGTTCAGCGTCTCAGCCACCAGCGTCAGACCGAACCCCGGAGACCTGCGCACAACACACAGAGCATTACTCTTACCAGCACCAGCTCAGCTGTTACTGTGGCGTCTGAGCCGTTACTGGGGTGTTTGCTGGGTCACTGAAGCTGCTTCACAATAAAAACCCCTCTAAATCATCAGCTCAGTCCGAGCGCAGGAACTCACTTCCCAGAGTTGGCTCCCTTCATGTGGTCGGTGTAGATGTAAATATCCGGGATGAATTTGTTCAGGATGCTCCTGGCCGAGTCCACGATCCTGTTGGCCATCTGAGGAGAAACTCGCACCGAGAACCTGATGCATGCTGGTCAAAGATCAACACCGAGACACATCGATGAAAAACACTGGAAGGATAGATGACACGGTTCCACTGGTTGATATTTAACCACTGGAGTCATATTCACAAGACATCTTAAAGCAAATAGCAGCTCCTAACTCGCAGATTTACAAGAAAATGTCTTTAAATAATACTAGGCGTCTTTTTTTTAAAGATTTTAAGATTCCTAAATGTTTGCATTGATTTTATTTAGTGCTAAAGTCTATACAAGCCCATTTTTGCCAAATTGAGTCAAATTTAAACTCTTATTAGCATACAGTAAGACTTTTGTTTCAGCCTCTCTATTTGAATATGGTAACATGATACTCCTCCTACAATATTGCTCTGATCAAATGACCCGCCCCCTATCAACCAATCACAGTTAGTAAGCTTGATGACATCATCCATACTAACAAGCTCTTCCCTGGCCTTGCTCTCAGCAGTTCTGTTTAAGAGAACTCTCAGCATGTGCTGTGGTTCTGTGGAAGGATACGCTGTTCCTCGGATCCTCTTGATTTTTCCTGGTTCTGTGAGCTGAACGGGTTTGATGGAGCGGCGAACAGGACAGGTGAAGAGCACCTCACCTCCTCCTTCAGGAGCCATGCCTCGCTTCAGCACCTAAACACAGCATCAACACAAGCTTTCATCCAGAGCCACTTGAACTGCACTGCTTCATCAGTTCATGCATTCACTGGGAAACTAAACCAAATCAGTCTCGAAACAGACCTTTATTTCCAGACCGTCTCCATCAATCCCAAACTTCTTCATGAAAGGAATAGCAGTAACCTTCAGAAGATCCGCCTGGATAACAGAGAACACTAGCATTTCACACCAAAGCAGAAGAATGATATGTGATTACTATCACATTATCACACACACACACACACACACACACACACACTCAAGCTGACCAACACTGGACTGTGATGAAACTGTGAAAAATAGTTTTCAAAACTGTTATATGAATAAAAATGACATTTATTAAGAAAATGGTAATCATGTTTAAAAATTATTATTAAACGAATCCAAAAATAAGAATAATAAGAATGCTGGAATGTCGGAAAAAATACTATGAAAGCGAATGGGTGCCGTCGACTCTCTGGTTCCAAACATTCTTCAAAATATATATTCAGTCCTCAACAGAATACAGAAACTCATACAGGTTTGGAACAACATGATGACAAATCGTTTGTGGATTATCTGTCTCTTTAAAATAGCAAATTAGAGGTGAGAGGTCAAATATCAGGGCAGAAACTCACCGAGGGGTCTGTGGGGTGGTTGGTGACACCTTTCAGCACGGCTCTGAGCGGCGTCTTCATGAACGGAGCCAGCATGAGCAGAGCCTCCAGATAATAACCCACAGAGCGCTGGACGTTACACTCGTGCTCCACCTGGCCACCGTACAGCAAACCCGGCTGATAGAACAACACCGTTCCTGCACCGACACACACACACACACAACATCAGAGAACGACACACACACCTGTCCGTCCGTCAGTGGTCAGGAGAACTCACCGGTCTGGTTGATCTCGATTCTGGTGCCGTTGGTCACTTTGTCGAGGAGCCTGATGAAGCTCGCTTCAAAATCTGACCGACACAAACGCATGTGATGCTCAAAATAAATAATAAATCCATTGATAACATTAACTTATGTGACAGGGAAAAGAAACTAAATGGCAAATAAAAAAGTCTAGAATAAATAGAGTATTAAACAACAAATAAGTAATAAACACGTATATAATAATTATAATAAACAAAACTGGTCGTGCAATTATTTATTTATTTTTTAGACAATAAATTGACAAATAAATAAGTCTAGAATAAATAGAGTATGACATAACACATAAATACACAAAAACTAAAATAAATTAGCAAATAAGTGTACAAACGGAGTTCAAATAAAAAAAAAACAATGAAAAAACAAACAAACAAGTAAATAAATAACCTGGACTTTAAGTTTTTTTTTTTATAAAGGCGTAAAATAACACTAGAATAAATAGTTAACAAAGAAATAATAAGAAAATAAGAAAAGACGAATAAATGAATTGGACATGTAAACAATGCAAGCAATGACCATGTTTCTACTGTTTATACTATACTTCTACTTTAGAGACGACAGATCTGGAATCTGAATCAGAGAGAGCACCATCATTTGTAGATAAACGACTCCGTGATGTTAATGCATTTTATAAATGCATGTACTGATGTTTTGATGGTGATGTTCTGGTTTGATTAGAAACTACGTCACATGTCATGTGTGATGTTGTGATATAAACGCACCTCGCAGGCCGGGATTGTCATCTTTAGATCTGATGTTTCGTATTTTCACTCGTTTTCCGCTCAGTGTGGATAACACGAGTCTCTGTCTGAAGCAGCTGCAGCCCTCAAACTCCATGATGAGAGGAACACACGTGTTTCTACAGCGAGCTGAACTCGACTACAGCGCTACGAGAGCCCGCGAGGGACAACCCACAAAAACGCGAAGGCGAAAAGATGACCTTACATGTGAAGACCACTAGAGGGTGCTTTCTCTGTTTCGACAGTCTATACTGCTGTATTGTACTACTGTAAATAAACGTAAATATATGATACAATTAAAAAAAGTTTAAATATAAATTTGAAATAGAAACGCATAAAATATATAACAGTTAAACATATGTATGCATTAAAATATACATATATAAATATATTATCCAATTGCATGTTTTCAATTTAATATTTAGTGTTTATTGAGATTTAATTTGTGTACATTTTACAAGATTTTACAGTTTGGAATATACAAAATATATTTTTTATTATTATTATTAATTATTATAATTAAATATTTTAATTTAAATCAGGGCTTTTCCATTTATTATAAACAATAAACAAATATGACATTCTTGTCCTTGCAGTGAACTCAGTTTAGTGTGTCTAAGCTGATATATTGTCCATAATTCAAATGATTTATAATTAAACTATTAAAGTGTGTTGGTTATATCTGTCTTGACCTCCCTTTGAATATGCAGAAAACTTCACTGCAGAAGATCAACTAAGAGAATCTTTCCACACAATCATGAAGTGAAAGTGTTAGTAAGATAAAGTGTGGTATAGTGATGAACTTCCTGCGGAGAGTGGTTGAGAGCGATGCTGTATGCCTGCAGAAATCGTCCTGTAGCACACATACGCATGTTTGAAACACAAAGGCAAAAATGGCTTATTTTTATGACAGATTTTTATATAGTTTAAAAGCTGAAATCTGTTCAATCACAATTACACTCTGGGAAATAAAAGTTACTGTAAATTATAAAGTGCAGGTATGATGTTAAGCTAAACAAGTCACATTCACAAGTATAGTACCCACAGGAGATTTCTGTTCCTCTCTCGACCAGTTTTCTGCTTTCCTTTTGATGTTCATTATCCTCACCCCTCTGCCCAGCTCAAGACACAAGCTGCTGTCGCTGAAACCAAACAGAACTGGTGAGTATATGTTTAAAAAGTCAATACCAACGAGTGCAGCAATAGACCTATAACTGTCTTTGAAGTATGACTTGAAATTTAACTTTTGGACAATAGATCTTTACTTTAATGTTGTTTTACAGATGAGTGCATCCAAACTTCAGGAAAGGTTCGTAATCCTGCGTTCGTAATACAAAAGCATTTCCTGATCACAAACTAAATCAGTGCATCATCCATTCAGTCATTTTGTTTAATATTAAAAGAATAAAAATGATAAAATGACTGCTTTTTCATCTAATTTTTTTCCCCCAAAGAATATTTTTTTGTTTCTTCATACAGGAGTAGAAAAATAAATAAAATAAAAAAATAAAAATATAAATATGTGCAAAATGTCTGAAAGAACAGAGAAATATAAAGGCACAATATGATTTGTTTAAAGTTTTGATTTAAACATATTACTTTTCTATCCGTGGCTACTGTTTACTATTCAGAAAAAAATGGCTTTTATTTATAATTCTTTTACCATATGTTTTTACTTGTGTTTTTCATTATATGATATTTATTTATTTATTTTATCCACGATTGCAGGAAAATTATCCCATCATTAAGCTTAACTAAGAGTAATGGTCAGATCTATAGCTGTTTATATTCTAAAATAAGACATTTTCAAAGATTCGATTCAGTTCAATTTTTGAACCGACTCAAAAGAACCATTCGATCAAAACCACTAGAAGGAAAAGAAGCGGTAGGGAACATGAGAGGAGATGGTATAAAGCTAATAGGGGCAGTTGTGGCCTAACGGATAGAGAGTCGAACCTGTGACCGCTGAAGGGTCGTGGGTTTGAGTCCCAGGTCCCGCAGGGATTGTGGGTTGGGGTGTTCACAGTGTGTGTTCATGGTGTGTGTGGATGATCACTTCTCACTGCTGTGTGTGTACACTTGGATGGTTTAAATGCAGAGCACAAATTCCTAGTATAGGAAACCATACCTGGCCACATGCCACGTCCTTTCCCTGATAAGCTAACTAAATGCTAATGTGCAGAGCTCACAGTTCAACATCAAAGGCAGGTGATGTCAAATTAGTTTGGTACATCAAATCAGGAAAAAATGGTGAGAATTAAATCAGATTTATACCACAGATATAGTAAGATATATTAAGCTGCAAACTATAAACTCAGCGAACAGCAGACAGCGATTACACAAGAGCCACGAACACACAACAACTGAAGTCAGCCGCAGAGAAGAAACCCAGTGTCTGCCGGCGTCCATGAGATCCAGACTTAAAGCTTGAAAGAACTCCAAAAAATATGAAATATCTATATTTTATTGTGATTATATTTATTTGTTCCATTATATTTGAGCCCATGAAAATATGGGACTGTGTATAAAAAGGTTGTAATTCCAAAGTATTTTTTATTAAATATTTTTGTTTAACTGCAATTTTAGTTAAAAGTAGTGAGGTAAAAAAAATTATTATTAAGCTGTTGTTTTTGGCCCTGAAATAACAGTAAATGATGCTAAGTTCTCTCTCTCTGTCTTTGTCACAAATGCAGTGCTGAGGTGAGAATCACACACTCTCTGCATACGAATGAGGAGGAGTTTGTAGCCAAAAGGAGAGAGACGGTTTTTCAAAGCCTGCAGAAACACGGGATACACAGCAGTCAGGTCAGACATTTCAATCTTTTTATTTATCAGACAACTATTCAGTCTACTATGCCCACAAATGGTTCTGTAGCTGATGAATGCAATAGAAAGCTTGTGTGTTTCAGGATGCAGTGCCAAACATTGCATTACTGGGTTCTGGAGGAGGACAAAGAGCCATGGTGGGTTTGCTGGGATCCCTGGTTCA
>JAUCMT010000105.1:26298310-26311874 GCA_032357475.1 Enteromius thamalakanensis
GTATAGCACTCATAAACCCTTACTCACATTGAAATATTCAAGAGGAAGATCATGCAATTAGTGTGTGGGCCACGACTGTTCCATCCTTGTTGATCCTGGAACTTGGTGTACTTGGTGTAATCATGCTCACCGGCACATTATCAACCTGTGGAGAGGTTTCAGAGTGAGCTCACTTAGCATGTTAACCACATTTTATAAGGGACGTAACATTTGCATCAAACCCTTGAGGTATTCGGCCACAGGGCACTGGATAGCTGGCCAATCAGAGCTCACCTAGCTTGTTTACAATGATGAGCTTTGTACAAATCAACCCCATTCAAGAGGCAGGGCTTAAAAGAGAAACAATAATGTACAATATGTGGAAAATAATGTGTTTCTTTAAAATGTATACTGCATCAATACATTGCATTACAACAAATACACAAAATAATACTCTTTTTAGTAACATCATATGTTTTTAAGAAGAAAGGTTTCAAGAGTTATCACCTTTTTAATTATACATTTTTGAACTGGTGGTGACGCTATAGAGTTGGTCCTGGAGTTGGATTTGGGACCCTGAAGTTGGTTCGATCAAGTGTAAAAAAGTGAATCAATTTCCTATAGGTTCCCTTATAGGGCTGCTATTGGGGAGGAATAATACATAATAAACCATATAGCCAACCGAAAAACTAAATACAGAACCATGTACTAGCATTTACCTTAAAACAATTGACTAAATTTAACAACCACTGTGCATTTGTATTTCAGGGCTTGGGATCTGTATAAGCATTTTAACATGCATGAGTAACTGGATCTGGGGTAGGAATTACAACTTCCTGCACAAAATGGCAGGTGAGAACTATACCTACAATTAACTAGAAATTCATTGTGAATATAATAGACTGATTTCACACTGTGGTCACTCAGATAAAGCAGTGCCTGCTGCTCTTCTGGAAAGTGAGACGAGAGACTATGAAGACGCTGGACTGAAGCTGAACTCACCATACTTCTCAGTGCTGAGGGAAGAAAGACACACGGATCTCATCATTTCCCTGGACTTTAGTGAAGGCGATCCTTTCATGGTGAAGCACAGATAAATAACACATGACACACGAGGTCCTCTGTTGTTTTAAACAGTAAACCCAAAAGCTACATTCCAACTCGCATAGAGTCATAAAAGCAGTGAAACGAACAGATGAATGATCAGATAAACTGTTCTGCAGTACACAGATACAGAAATGCATATGCTACATAGAGATTTATTAATAGATTTATTAAATAGCCTTAATAGATTACTCACAGAACATGGTATGTAGCTTATCCATTTAAATTCCAACTCCTCCCCTGCTTAAAACTGGTGGGTCGGACGTTTAATTTTGGCATGGAGTGCATGCCATGAACGACAGTTAAGACGACAGAACAGGCAAACCTATGTGGTCAGAACTATAGCTTTGGACCTGTGGTTAGAAGCATAGTTTCTTGTTATTAAGATATATGGGCTTTAATAAATATGCTCTTGGGCACAAGAAGAAAACTAACATGCATTACTATCTTTAAACATTATGATGTATTTTTGCGGTCCCTTCTAAATGCTGTTTTTGAAAAGTGTGCATGTGCATAAATGGCTAAGGCACCGCAGAGTTTAAATGTTAACATTTAAAGAATTTACATAATGAAAAAAGTTTAGAAAGAAATGAAGGGTGTCAGAAAGACACATCCTCTGGTCTTAAAGTGACAGCAGCTTAATATGTCTTTTACAGTCCGGTGTCATGAATGATAATTAACTAAACTAAAAAAGATCACTCTGCTAAAATCTGTACTTGACTAAATATCTTCTTTACCTTTAGTAAGGAGTAAGCTATATTTAATTTATGCACCATAATATTTGCCAGCTACCATGTCAACAGAGACAGAAACCCCAAACTTGGTGGACCTAATGCGGTATCATGACACCTCCCGTTTGTAATGTTGCGCGTGTTTAATGCATGCTTTCATTTTAACAATATTTGTCTATAGAACCCGGATCCAGCATCCGTTAGCATTCCAGTTCATCTGATGATTTCAGGGAATAATACATTGTAATATGAGTGCTTTTAATGCTAACTGCTATGCTTTTGCACTGCAGACAGTGACTGAAACTGAGAAACTGTGTGAGGAACTAAAGATCCCTTTCCCTGAAGTTCACATTCCCAGTGAAGACCTGGAGAAACCCAAGGACTTCTACGTGTTCAAAGGCAAAAATGCTCCAACTGTGATTCACATCCCTCTGTTTAACATGGTCAACTGTAAAGGCAAGTTACGATTGTCCTGTTGAATAAAACTGAAACAGCAGCTATAACTGTTCTACTCTTTCTTCAGGTGATGTTGAGGCCTGGAGAAGCAAATATCGCACCTTTCAAGGTCCTTACAGCGCTGAGAAGATCACTGAGCTTATGGAGGTCGCTGGAAAAAACATCTCAAACAACAGAGAAGAACTGCTGGAGGAGATTGGTGCGGCTGTTGAGCAAAAAAGACGTGGTGCTTAGCATTTTCAAATTAAGTCTTTATTATTTGATTTTCTTTTAAACATTTTTTGCAGATGTTGCATGTTTCAGTCATGCTTGACTTTCATTGTGCAAATAGATAATTACTTATAATAAAAACACTGATGATACAATATTTCACTCTGCTTTTGTTCAAATGATTTAATAAACAGTTTTCTAAAAGTAAGGTTTTTTCCTGGTCATTTGATCCGCCCTGGAGGCAGTCCGTTCCCTCTTTCAGCCTCCAGGCCTACAGAAACATAACACAACGTGCTATTTTAAGTGAGAGTCCTGGAAAGACTCATTGTAGAGAGAGAACGTAGTAGCCCTGCAAAAATAATTCCATTAATGTGCAAAAATAATAACAGTAGTCAGTCAGCATTGGTGAGTAAACCCCCTCTTAAAATTAGACTTTACATTGCAAAAATGAGCACACCCCCCTTTAAGTTAGAAAATGAAAGTGCATTAAAAATTTCAGGTGCAATTTTAAGGGCAATTTTTGATGAACAAGTGAGCCAAATCATTTCATGATGAGAGATGTAGGATTACCCATGAACTAGAGTTCACCAGAAGAACACAACATATGAAGAAGATCCCTTACTGGCCTGGAAGTCAGTGATAAGTCATAAAAAGTAATCAGCGGTTCCTGATCATCTCAGTCAACTGCTTTTATCAGCAACAATGAAAACTGATCAAAGAAGAAGACCTCCACGGTGTGTGGCCAAGCAACACTTTGTGACAATCATGGCCATAACTGTTACAGTCATGTTGGGGAATTAGAGCGCTGGAGTCGTGAAATAACAAAACAATCATCTTTTAATAAAGGAACTGAGGAGCACAGGATAAACTCGGACATATAAGAAACATGAGGTAACGTTGAGGACTAACAAGGAAGAAACACAGACATTAAATACACAACATAATACGTGGAGAACACCTGGGAGACACGGCTGTGAGGAAATAAACTAAGAATCACATAAAGACAGGAACTACCAAACAAGCTAAACAAGGAAGATGCAAAACGAAACCAAAACATATTACGCGACAATAACAGGAAAGAGGAGGACATGTGATGGTGATCCCAAGACCACAATTAGTCTGAGAAGAAGCCTGTGACATCCCACGCCACAACCTCTGAGCATTCCAAGGATTCTTCCAGTGCCTCAAGAACCTATATAAACTATAACTATAGTAAAACTCATTCTTACAACTGGAATACTCAACCGTCTTTAAAGTGAAGCCAGTAAGAGACACTTTCTCTGTTTGAGTTTTATATGTATCATGTATGTTTTTTATAACCTCTCCAGTTCTGTGTGTGTTCTTTAGGTTAGTTGTGTATAGAGGAGTGTTGTTTGATTTTACTGACAAGTGCCTTGCTTTCGTTTACAACGTATTGCCTATTTTCAAGTATTTCACCCAGCCTCTTTTTGGGGATTTAGCTGAAGAGCAATTCCCAATGAAAAAAGTGTTATTATTTAAGTATTTTAAAGATACTTATATATTGTTCAAAGAGTAAACACATTTCACACGTTTTTGTAACAATATATATTACACATCATTAAGATACTACTATAAGGTACTAGAAATATATTATTTAAAAGATAATAATAAAAAAAAGTTTAAAAAATAGTATTTGTGCAGGGGTATTTATTTTTTATTAGTCAATGCTTTTAATGTTTATTTTAATTATGCAACCCTGGCTCAGATTCATGAAAATCACATGAAGAAGTTTACATTTACAGCTTACATTTTTCTATTCAGCTTTATTCATGGGTGAAAGCTGATTTAATCAGTGCAAGTCTAACCTGTGCAGCAACAACCACAGCAAGTCAGCACACAAAGCTTTGTTTGTATGTTTTCTGTTGTCTGAAGTCCATGTTAATCATCTTCAGCTCTCTTGATTAGATCCAGGGCATATAAAAGAGCATCTTCTGCCTGATCCCAGAGACAACGACTTCTGTTATCATTAGTGAATCTCAGGATTTTACAAGACTAATCAAGAACCGTGAGTATATGTGTTAAAACTTTTATACTGGCAACAACTCTAATTAAAACTTGACAAATGACCTGCAAGCTAAAGCCTTTATACACTGTGGCTTAATAATTGACATTTGAGGAATGACTTGTGTTGTTTATCAAAAGATTTTCCCTCATAGTTTTCAAATTATTTAACTGTATGTTGACTCTCTTGTTTAACAGATGAGTGCATCCAAGCTCCAGGGAAGGTTTGTGATCCTGCTCAGATTCCTAACGATGGAAGCTGTGCACTTCATTATATAAGCACCGTACTGCATTCATATGTTGATGTTAAATTCAGCACTTGTTTGTCTGTGTTTTTGACCAATGCAGTGATGAAGTGAGAATCACACGCTCTCTCCACACAAAAGAGGAGGAGTTTGTTGTCAGAAGAAGAGAAACAGTTTTTCAAAACCTGCAGAAACATGAGATACACTGCAGTCAGGTCAAACATCTGACACTTCATTAAGGCAATTCTTGCTGAAATGACCTACAAATGCATGTTTGCACATTCAAGCTTGTGTGTTTCAGGATAAAGTGCCACACATCGCATTATTAAGTTCTGGAGGAGGACAAAGAGCCATGGTGGGTTTGCTGGGATCCCTGGTTCAGCTTGATAAAGCGGGTCTTCTGGACTGCATCAGCAGTATGTTCTTCTCTGAAGGTGCATGGCCTTCTTATACAAAGAACCAGACTGGTCCACCAAACTAGAGAGTGTGAAAAACAAGATCGTTGAGAGACTCAGTGGTCCTGCAGTCAGCTGGGGAGATGCGTATGAAAAACTGAAGAAATATTACAACGGGAAAGACTTCTTCAGCTTGACTGACTTCTGGGCAGCGACGGTCATCACGACATTTGTGAAAGAGGTCTACAACGTAACAAAACTTACCGCTTCTACTCATCACAAGTATTTAGCTCCTGTCAAAGTCACTCAGATCTTTCCTTTGGTTAATTTTGTTTTATGCAAAACATGCAATTAAAACACAGAGTATGTCTCAAAGCTTTGTGAAGTTACCAGTAGACCTGTTGAAGGTCTTTAAGGTTCCTGCAGGAGCATTTGAACTTGGTTTTGCAATTTTTGTTTTTGCAAATTTCTCCCACACATTAACATATACATATATATATATATATAGTCTTGTGAAAAAGACACCCTGTTGAATTTCATGGCCTTCCAGGCCTTAAAATGTAAAAATTAATCCTCAGATGAACAACGACACATGACATATTGCACAGTGTCATTATTTAACAAAAAATAAAGCCACAATGAAAAAGTCAGAAAAATATTGGACATTTATGGCATTTATTGTTTGGATGGCATGCCTGAAGAAAGCTGCTCCTATCTAAAAAAAAAAGCATGGCAGCATTGTTTAGGTTTGAAAAGTTGTATCTGAACAAACCATAAGTCTTCCAAGAGATGAAACCAAAGTGGAGATTTGGAAGTGGAGGTTTGCACAGCAGCACGTTTGGTGAATAAAGCATATCAGCATAAGTCACACATGGTTGGTGCAGGGCTGATGATATTGTAGCCACAGCACCACACAGTCGACCATGAACCTCTCATTATACAGTACCTTAGTACTCTAGAGTCATCCATCACTTCCATCACCACTTGTTATGTCATATGTCATATCCACCAAGAGTTGGTGGATGCTTTAGTCCAGGTCTGGACCATCCTCTTCCTCATCAGGAGCATGCCCAGGTGTTAAAGGGAGGTCATACAGGCACGTGGAGGACACACACACTACTGAGCCTCATCTTGACTTGATTTCAGGACATTACATCATCCAAGTTGGATCAGCCTGTAGTGTGTTTTTCCACTTTAATTCTGAGTGTGACTCCAAATTCAAATAAATTAGATTTCCATCGATCATTTTTGTGTGATTTTGTTGTTGTTGTTATTTGTTGCTGTAATAGGATGTGTTATTTTAGTGTCCCCTTTATTTTTTGAGCAGTGTATAATATATTCTATCTACAGATCGACGAACACACACTCACAGATCAATGGGAGCATCTCAGTAAAGACCCACTTCCCATCTACACAGTGATCGACAAGCAAAGCAAACAGGAGAAGAGAGGTCTGTGTTGGTCTTTGAGAAAAACAGCAAAAGTTGTTGAGCTCATTTCAGCTGTTATATGGTGGTGTTTTCTGTCTGCAGACCCCTGGGTTGAGATCGGTCCACATGAAGCAGGTTATTCCCTCACTGGAGCGTTTGTGAACACCTCCAGCTTCGGCAGCCAGTTTGACAACGGCTCAAAGAAAAAACAGCAGCCTGAAATGGACATGCTGTACCTGCAAGGTAACAAACTCTGTCACGGAAGAGTTTACTAATATTTGTAATATCAACTTACACTTAACACGGGACTTAATGTGTGTTAAAACATTACACTTAGAATTGTTAAAAATTATATAAAGCTGTTTAAAAAAAAAGCAAGTGCTAAACAGACAAATGAGAAGAAGAGAACAGAGCAGGTGTTTGTAACAGTTATATTACACATTTGGTTTTATTTATTTATTTTTATGTGGTTTCAATAATTGTAATTATGTGAATGTGTTTTCTGCAGCTCTGTGCGGCAGCGCTTTAGCTGAAAGAAGTGAGATTAAGACATTCCTCTGGAAACAAATTAAAGGTGAAGCTATATTTGAAGATTCAGTTCTACCTGTTGACAATCAATTTATTGCATGTGAACCCTGATTATATTTTTGTTCCCCTCAGATTTTCTTAAACATTTAACACCTAGAATAGAATCAGAAATGATTGAGGAAATGAGGAAAGGTAAAGCATTTCTCTGCATTTCTGCGTTTATTTATTTATTAAGCTTGTCCATCGCTGTGTGTTTTTATTAAAGAGAACAGATTTAATCAAAAAAGCACCTAAATTCAAAGCATTTTGCTGTGTGTTCGTGTTTCTTTGCTTTAAAAGATCCTAAAGCCCCATCTGTATACAAGTGTTACCAGGTGCTCATGGATCTTGTAGACGTGAATCTCTGTGTTTTGAACGACGAAGATCCTTCTGCTATTGTTCAATCAATCGAAAGAACATTGCATGGTAAGCTTTTCCAAAAGGTATTTAGAACATCTGTTGTGGTTAAAATAAACTGATTAATGTATGACAAGATGATTCTAATTATACATTGTTTATTATAGAACTTGATATTGTTTCGACAGTTCACGCTTTTTGTTGTAAAATTAATAATAAAGCGTCTTTGGCGAGCTGTCTGGGGAGCGAGCTGGAAGAACGGCAAACTCCGAACCCTAGCATGGACAAGAGTTCAGCGTTCGGCTCGTTCGCCGTCTGCCCCCCCGGAAAGGCGTGAATTTTAAAAGAAACGTTGGAGAATTTATAGTGAAGGGGAGAGATTTGTTTGGGTGCGAATAAACAAGGGATGATTAGGTAAACGGGCTGCCAGCTGTGTATGATTACTCGTTCAGCGATCCTCTCGAAACAAAGTTTTTTGCTAAACTTATACTTTAATGTGCAGTCGTCCTGTTCAGAAAAACACCCCCATAGCATGATGCTTCCAGCCCCATGCTTCACTGTAGGTACTGTATGGCATCATTGGAGTTAATTGGAGTAAATGGAGTGAAGATCAAAAAGTACTACTTCTACTTTGGTCTCATCTGACCACAGGACTTTCTCTCATAACTCCTCTGGATCATCCAGATGGTCCCTGGCAAACTCCAGACGTGGGCTGACTTAAGCAGGGCGATGCAAGATTTTAAACCATGGTATCTTGGAAATGATGGTCCCAGCTCTCTTCACAGCATTGACCAGCTCCTTCCGTGTAGTTCTGGGCTGATTCTTCGACGTTCATAGCATCATTGATACCCCACGAGGAGAGATCTTCCATGGGGCCCCAGTCCGAGGGACACTGACAGTCATCATTAACCTCTTCCATTTTTTGACAATTGCTCCAGCAGTTGTTCTTTTTTCACCAAGCTGCTTGGCAATTGCCCAGAAGCTCTTTGGTTTTGCCCATGTTGCTACTTAGACTTTGGCTGATTGTGGGGTGCACAGGTGTCTTTATGACAGCTGACGACCTCAAACAGGTGCTACTAATTTAGAATCATGAGGAGAGTGTAGCTGGACTATTTAAAAGCAATAACAGTTCTTCGAGGGTCAGAAATCTGGCTGATAAGCAAGTGATCAAATACATATTTGACACAGTAGTTCACAAATAAATTGTTAAAAAAAATCATACAATGTGATTTCTGGATTTTTCTTTTTAGATTCTGTATCTCTCAGTGGAAAGGCACCTATCCTAAAAAAATTGTAGACCCCTCCATGATTTCTAAGTAAGAGAACTTGCAAAATCACAGGGGGATCAAATACTTATTGACGTAATAGTTACGCTCACCACATTTGCATAAACCTGCCCATGCTCTAGGCCAGCCGGACCTGCGCACATGAGACGAGTCATCCAAAGTCCAAAGACAGTTTCGACAATGGCGGATCATAAATGTTAATTTAATTCAGAAGGGTCGATGTGCAATCTCAGAACAACAGATACAGGCTCAAACATATAAGGTTGAATGCCTAATCCCTCCATCGTTCACGCTGGACAGTAGAAATCTGTTTGTGCTACTGAAATGAGCAACGCTGAGAAACAGCCAATCAGAGCAGACCTCCTCATTACTATTCATGAACCTTCCAAATAAGGCAAAAACAGACTGTTTCATTCTAGGGTCAAATTCTAGGGTTCTAAATGGACCTGTAAAACCGTTTCTGGGCATTTTTTCCCCTTACCTAAGCTACATACCTTCTATGTACATATCAGTAGGGTTGGGTACCGAAACACGGTACCATTAAAGCACCGGTACCCAAGTAACCGGTATGTATGCCTCATTTAGGTTCCGTGCCTAAATGACAAACCCAATAAATCTATGGCATTAATATGCGAGCGCACCACTGATGCTGGGGCGGGCAGTAAATCATTTCCGCGAGAGGAAAACGGATCTATATGCAAAGAAATGGGAGCCCGCAAACTCATTTCAAACCCTCGCGTGTGCATATGTCATCTGCCCGCGATTATTATCTTGCGTTCGCATTTAAATCTCCTTTTTAATAGATATGATGATAAATAAAGAACAAGGCATTTACTGCTGTAAACTGCTTACTAACGACTTTTAATGTTGGAACAATGCTTCATAAAAGATAAACCAACTGTTTAATGTTTAACTAATGATTCATAGTGTGCAGTTATTATAAAGTGTATCCATTTTTATTTTATTAGTATCGATTCAGGCACCGTTTAGGCACCGGAACCCGTTTTAAAAGTATCGGTTTGGCACTGGTATCGAAAAAACCCTAAACGATACCCAACCCTACATATCAGAGAACAATTTAAAATATTCTCTCAATGCATTCTATGGCACCTTTAAATTGTTTTGATAGCTGAAGTTTAAAACACTCTTTTTAAAGGTTATATTGCACCAGTAGGTCTTTAAATGAGTGAATTAAATCATTCACTTAATTGATTTGTTCCAGTTCAGTGATTCATCACTACTGTCCTGAACGAGTATTTGTCTTTTTGAGTGAGTCATTTACTCAATCAACTCACTGAGCTACACTGATTCAGTTTTGAATGAAACATGATTGCGTTTTGAATTACTCACTTAATGATTTAGAAACTGAACAAGTGAGTCTTGGAGTCATTTGAGTCCTACACTAAATCGATTAGTTGAATAACACTGATTAATTTGTGAATTTAACAAGTGATTGGCTGTGTGCATGAGTCAATTTATTCAGGAATGAAACGAGTGACTATTCATGAGTGACTCGTTTAAATCATTCACTCTGAATTGTTCTGCATTCCGATTCATTCATTGTGATTGAATCTATTGAATCATTCACTCAATTAGTTCAACTATTCGACTGTTCATGAGTATTCATTGATTTGTTCAGAAGAATGGATTCATTAAAACAAAACAAGTGACTGAGGGATTCATATGACTACAATATTGAAACACTCAATCAGTTTGTTCAGAAGAAATGATTCATTTGTGAATGTAACTGGAATTCATTCAAAAACACTGAATCATTAACTCAATTGTTCGCTCAAATCATTACGTCATTCATGATCAAAACAAGTGACTGTCTTCACGGCGCTAAATCAAAACAAGTGACTGATTGAGTCATTGAATTATTCACACATCTGACTCGTTCACATTCATTCAGTAACAAGTGAATTTAGCTGTATACCTTGAGTGTGTTTATTGAAAGAATCGTTATCATACCAATTACTTTGCTTGTCCAGTTAGGGTTTATGTAGCTTGCAAGCATTCATTCACCTAATCCCATCCGCATTTCCATTCAATCTGTAAAGCAGAAAATCCATGCGGTCAACCCTCCGTGACTGAATCCAGCAGAGCTGTGGCCAATCAGCTTACGATTACAAACATCAGACCCTTGAGCAAGAAAACAGTGGCTGTTTCCGACAGTCGGATGGCACTCTAGGGTTTTGTCCTAATGGACGTGTCATGTTAACGGTGTATGACCCTGCTAGCAAGCAGAGAACCACTTACATAATAATACTTTTTGATACAGTGGCAGATCTGGACAAGGCCATTGCAAGTGTATGACAGGCTTGTGTAGCAGAGCACAGTGGGCCATTTTTTCCACCGTGCAGCACAATGGTCACACATGGCAGTCAGCAGCACACAATTATGCTGCACAGATGAGCTCTCACTCTCCATCACACTGAGCGGCCTCATTCTTTCAGCGTTCCTAGCCTCTCCAGACCCTGCGAGCGAGCTCTTTTCATCGCTGGGAGTCAGTGCTCATAAGCTACTGCTGTGGTAATAGACGAAGACCTGTCAATATACAATCTAATACATGCCTTTTCTGCCCTGGATTCTCGGTGTCAGCGAAAGGACACGCACATATCCACTAATGTGCCCGGAATATTGAAAATCAGAAGGAGAACTGCCTCAATAGAGGTTCATGTATATACATACTAGTGCTGATTAATCGCAATTATTCACATTCAATATATATATATATAAAAAAAATTTGTATATGAACATTTTTATTAAATATGTATATGCATATTTTATTATGTGTATATATTAAACACACACACACATGCATGTATATATTTCAGAAAAATAGGCTGTTTATATTTTAAATATATTCATGCATAATATGAATTATATGAAAACTAATATATATTGTATGTGTGTGTGTATTTATATAGAAACAATAAATATACAGAGAAAAGCCATATGCAGACAGAAACCTTAATTTTTTTGTCATTTAATTACTATTAATTTAATAATAATTTTCAATAAAGATACTATACTATAATATTATACTATGTACTAATTTTTGCACAGATTTTAAAATGTTTTATGTATTATTATTCAGTAGGTAGTTTTGTTTTTTAATTTTTGTTGGTTGATTATTCAGTGTTTTACTGCATTTTTTCAGCTTGTTATCCTTTATAATGCAGTTGAAGATATTGCTAGAAACATTATTATTTCCTGTGCCGTTTTTCATTTCTGTATTTATCTTTGTAGTTGTAGGGTGACGAAATGTGCATAAATCTGCATAAAACTACTGAGATATGATGCTGTTACTGGATGTTACTTGTTGCTTTCTTGCCTTTAAGGTATTGTTTTTGCTATGAACATCTACGATTAATGCAGTGATTTATTCTTTAAAACAGACTCTCATACAAGGATGAACATTAAGCACTGCTTGAAAACAGCTGTCGTTTAGTCAGATCATTAACAGCAGTTGTTTAGTAGTCCTCAGCTTTGAGTGTTTAGTAGACGAAAAACAGGATTTTTCTTTACATATTTAATATGCATTGCTTAGGATGGGTGGATTATGGCTAATATGTCTCGAGATGGTACCAAAGTGCCAACAGGCGAAGCTCTAATATAAAGTTTGTGTGGAAACCCTCGAGTTATTTTTACAGCTAAAGTTACTGAATTTCTGTTCTGGCTGTAAAAGACTATTACCTAACTAAATGGTTATTGCACTTTTCAGTATGGAAATGTGGACTCTCAGTGATCATAATGGATGTGGCCACTCATGTTGAAACCATTTGTGAAACCTTTTGTGCTCCCAGACTAATATATATGATTGCAGTCTGTTGCTTACAGACGTCTGAGAGGAAATGACATATTTGGGCAGCGCTAACTCATTATTGAAATATTCGTCTGCTCACAACATGCAAATGAAGTCCATTAGTGAGTGATTGAACAGATGCTGATTGATACCCTGAACTCGAGCAACGGTCGTCAGGTTTTAATTATGAACTGTAAATGTGGTAAAGTTGACAAAATGGCTGTTATGCATTACACCTTTGCTGCTAACCGATCATTATTTAGCTCCTGGAGCAATTTTGAATCCGTTCTTTGTGAGAGATGGACTGTTTTGCAAACTACTTTGCTCGTTGCAGGTCTCTGTGATTGATTAATCAAGTCTTTGACGAATTAAAAATGCACCTTTGACAGGCCTTGCTGAAATTTGAGGAACATTCTGGCACATTCTTTGTATCATGAATCACTTGTCGACGCTGCAGGGCTTCAGTACGTCAATAGAACGGTTGGGAATGTGACAAAATACTATTTTAAAACTAGTCAGCATTTATGACAGTGATAGACTCGTGCATGTCCTGCACACAGTAACAAACACCAATGAACAAGTGACTCGCATGACCAGTTTCTTTTAATGAATCAGTCAAGAAGATTCACCAACCTACCTTAAGCTTACCTGTGAGTGAGTGATTTGAATCAGACTCCCTCACTGAATCATGAATCATTTGTTGGCACTGCCGGGCTTCAGTATGTGAATGAAATGCTTGCAAATGTAATAAATTTGTGACAATTTAAAACGATTTGCTCTTTGTGACAGAAAGACACACATGAGCACCATGTCAGCATTGCTTGTGTGTAAATGGTTTGAATCAGATTATTAGCGAATCGTTCAGAGCAGTTAGTGAAATTACAACTGACTCCTTTACGGAAATGTTTAGGACTCGCGAGCGCGTTCACGGAACACACGCGAGAGCCGCTCTGCTGCACAAACGCACTTCTAGCG
>JAUCMT010000105.1:26311974-26328896 GCA_032357475.1 Enteromius thamalakanensis
ACACACACAGATTGAACTGAGTTTAATGTCAGAAATAACAGCAGTATGTTCTTCTCTGAAGGTGCATGGCCTCCTTATACAAAGAACCAGACTGGTCCACCAAACTAGAGAGCGTGAAAAACAAGATCGTTGAAAGACTCAGTGGTCCAGGAGTCAGCTGGGAAGAAAAATCTGCCAAACTGCAGAAATATTATATGAAAGACTTGTTCAGCTTGACTGATCTCTGGGCAGTGTTGTTTGTCACATTATATGTGAAAGAGGTCAGTTACTATTCATTACATAACCAACTTTGACTTGTTGAGGGCTGAAGTGGTCGTGTTAAGGTGCATGTGTTTTTAGGTCGACCCATAGTGGATTTTATGGATGATAACTAGGTATTATTATTAGAAGCATGTATGTATTTTGTACATAAGCTCTCACACTTTGGATGTTAACCTGGGTTTGGTTGATGTTGAGTTTGGTACATTTCAAAGATGAGTCTGCTTAAAAGAGCTGGTCTAGGCTACTCTATCCTGATGTAGCTGCTGAAGAGTTTGTGGTCATCATTTTGTGTTTAATGATGCTCCAAATGTTCTTTCTAGGTGAAAGATCTGGAAAACAGCTGCAGGTCAGTTTAGTACAGATTAGCAATAATGCAGATGAGGGATGAGGGTCGTCTGAGGGCCATAAGACCAGGCATCCAACGAAGGGCAATTTGACATTGAAGAACGTTGCTTATAAAGTATTCCACAGTATTATTCCGCACTCTTTCACGGATTGGGGAGCCTCTGCTCATCTTTCATTCTGAGAGTCTCTAAGACATTTAAGACGTTTTGTAGCAAATCATGTTACAGACCTGACTGTTAACTTAGTTGCCAGATGTTCTCCCAGCTGAATCTTTTGAAAATGTCTAGCTTGTTCAGCCTCTGCTTCCTCCGTACCAATTATTTTGAGACCTGTAGCAAACATTAAATTTGAAATGAGCTCATTTAGTGGATAAAATGTAACATTTCTCGGTTTTTAGCTTTAATTTTATCAATATGTAAAGAAAACACAACCAAAAAAAAAACGAAAAAAACCTCCCAACATTTCCAGAATTCGGGTTGTAAACACAGACATTTATTATGGATGTGTTTAATTATGATTTATAGATTTGGCAGTCTGATCAAATTAATTCCAATCAACATTCATGAGAATGAATATGATGAAATCTACTCAACACTTGTGTCGCCTCTCTTAATAAAGTAATGTCCCTGCTGGAACCTTCTGCAGAACCTCATACACCATGTTGGAAACTCTAGATACCTTAGCCCATTATTTCACATTTCAGAGCCTTTTGTTTGGGATGATATCAGTTAAGGAACCACTGACTGTCTTCATTTTGTACATTACTTTCTAAAAGGTTCTGCCAGTGTAGAGATCTGAAGTTGCCTTTTAATATTTACATTTACAGCTTGTTTTTAAAACTTTGCTCAGGACATGTTGAGCAAATGTCATAGATCTGTAAAACAAAATCTGTTCTCTTCAGATCGATGAACAAACAATCACAGAAGAGTGGAACCAGCACAGTAAAGACCCGTATCCCGTCTACGCAGTGATCGACAAGCGAAGCAAAAGATGTAATGATGGAGGTCAGTGTTTTGTTTGAAAGAGACAGAATGTAATGTGTTTGTGTCAGCTGTTATATGGGGGTGTTTTCCGTCTGCAGACCCCTGGTTTGAGGTCAGTCCACATGAATCAGGTTATTCCCTGACTGGAGCGTTTGTGGACACCTGTAACTACGGCAGCCAGTTTGACAACGGCTCAAAGAAAAAACAGCAGCCTGAAATGGACATGCTGTACCTGCAAGGTAACAAACACTGTTGAAAAAAATCTAAATACTGAGAAAATATTCTTTAAAGTTCTCCAAATCAAGTTCTTGGCAATGCATGTCACCAGTGCTGGGCACGCCACTTTAAAAAAGGTAATTAGTTAATGTTAGTAGTATCTTCTCACAAACAGTAACTCAGTTAGTAACTGTGTTACATCATTTTAAAAGTAACTAATTACCAGGGAAAGAAATATATCGCAAACTTGGATGCCCCCAATATTAAATGTTACATTAATGAAACAAAAATAGTTTGTTATTATTATAAAATATTGTACATTAGTCTACACTGCTTATCTACTGACATATAGCAACAGTCAGTCAGTCAAGAATTATAATATATGATATTATAATAATGTAGCATTATATGACCACTTATTATTATATTGGCTGAATTAGAACTGGTGGTGGTGTCTCAAATCTGTCATTTTGATTCATACATTGCATCTTTGGCTGTTGCTACAAAAACACCCGTGCAAGACTAATTGTGTGGTCCAGGGTCACTTATATACTCAGTGAAACACTTTAACACCAACTCAGGGAATATATGATAACGGCCTTATTTATTATTTGTAATACCAGCTTTCAGTGTATATTGTATTGAATGCATGAACAATGTTCACATTTGCACACTTTATTTCATCATGACAAACACCACTGAATAACTCATCTCTGTGATGAGCTGTGTTCAGGAAGCTGAGGGACATTCATTAGAAGTGTTGTGTTTGTTTCTGCAGCTGCGTGTAGCAGTGCTTTAGCTGATGGAAAGGCCACCTGGGAATGGATCAAAGGTACGACTTGAGTTGCAAAACCTGAAGTTTTAATTCAGCCTGAAAATAATTTTGTTTTCATTTGATTTTGCTCTTCAGCTATTTCTGTACCTGAAATAAAATCAGTGTTTGACAAAACGGAGCAAGGTATACAGTTTTATTATGTTTATTTATTGATTATTTCCATGCATTCAAATATTTGTTGATCTATCATGTGTGGCCAAGCAAATGTTCAAGCTACAAGCTGACAACTTTTATTCAAAAAAAGAAATTATATCTAGTGTCTGAATAATTTTTTGTCCTGACTGTGTATTTTAAAAAGATCTTCATATTTAATCTGTTTTAAAGATTGTTAGCATCCAGTTGATAGATCTGTAGCACTTGCTGAATATCACCAGCCCTGATGTAATGTTGTTTTGTATGATTGCTTCTGGTTGTGTGGAAACACCTGCTGTTCACCGTAAAACTGAAAAGATAAGACCGGAGGAGACGCCTCGAAAACCGCTCAGCTGCCGGCCGGTGAAGGTCAGTGAAGAACTCAAGGCAAATAAAGGAACAACCTTGCTTTTATACATTCATGCAATTCTTTGTGTTACATGGAGTTCGTTTACAGGTGGCTCAATATATAATAATTATATAAAATAATAAAATGAAAAAAAATAAAATAATTCACCATACAGTAATTTTTAATCACGCAATAGAAGAAGAGCAATGAGAATAAGAAACAGTTGGGTGAAAATAAGGGGAGATTTAACACCACAACACCAACATGTAAAATACTTCCATCAACACAGCTGTCACAGGAAGTGCTACGCATGCTTGATTAAGAATCAACAAATATATCTACAAGAAGAAAACACACAGGAATATAAACATAGGAATAGTATTTAAAATGTCTTTTTTTTATTCCGGTTTGAAAGGATTAAATAAAAAATGTTAAATATATTGAAATAGAAAAGTTTTTTTAAATAGTAAAATGTTACTGTTTTTGCTGTTAAATGCAGGCTTGGTTAGATGTTTTCAATAAGCTTTGACTGGCAGTGTATAATCAAGGCGGTTAGCAGTGTGCTTATTCAGTGTGTTTCTCCATCTATAGAACAGTGTTACCAGGATCTCATGAAGCTGGTCGATGCTGACCCTTCTGCCCTCGAGCAGACCTCCAAATCAAAGCTGTCCGGTAAACCTCTACTAAAGTCTGCTAGAATTTTGATTATAAATATAGATATAGATATTATTTGGGGCTAGGCTGGTTGTCACGGTGAAAATTTCTCAGTGGTTCATTGTTGCGTTTATTTCTGCCAGACAAAACTATTTATCACTGTTGCTCATCACTGCAACATCTGAACTGATGCGTTTTTTTTAGTAAAACCCATTTTACATTATGTCTCTCTATCACAGACTTGTTTTCACACCAAATTAACATCAAATCAAGTTAATTGCTTTCTGTATGTGGGGCACCTTGTCACAGAGGTGACATCCTAAAATGTGAAAAACTATTAACGTGGCTTAATGCGTTCAGACAGTAACACTGACACCTTCATAGTCATGACATACATTATGAAGGAGGTTTTATGCATGCTATGACTATACTGATATTAAGTGTCATTCGCTCAGTTATGTCATTTTTATTGCAAAGATGGCACTGTTTGAGATGCCTTTGTTATGACAACTTCACATTACCAAGACAACATAGTAGAGCCCACTGCAGCACACAAGATCCAGGGGGCTCAACCAATGTCACCTTTGCATTAAAAATGACATAACTGAGTGAATGACACTTAATGACAGCTGTCATAAACATGCATAAAACCTTCAAGTGAAGTGTTACCAAACAAACTCTGTAATAACAACGCCTGCTCAACATTGTGAAGTCAACCATGGACTATTAGTCCCACTCTACTGTCTAAAAAAAGCTGTATTTAATGTATAATATCTGTATTAAACACTTCTCATTTGTTTGGAAAGTATCTGCTAAATAATGGGAATTTATATATACATGTAATATAATCTATTTAAAAGCTTTTAAAAGAATTTTAAACAGTAAAACAATTATAAAAATCAAATCATAAAAACCTGCCATAATGTCATTCACTGTTTTTTTTGTTTTGTTTTTTATTTTTTATTTGGCTAATTGTAAATTATGCTTGTAGTTGCTCAAACTAAAATAGAAAGAAATGACTAATATAAATATATATATATCTTCTCCTCTTTTTACAGAGCTTTTTGGAGCCAAAAAGGAGTCTGGTCAAATTGCTGATAAGCACGTAAAAACACTCAAGTCAGGTCACTTTTATTTACAGCGTTAAACAGAAAAAGTGTGTAAATGTGGCAAACAAAATTTAATTCTGCTATAATAATAATAATATGTTGTTTGTATAGCACTTAATCATTCTGCAGACTACAGATACAATTAGAAAAGAAGAACATCAGTAAAATAAACAAAAACAAAAAGAAGAGGTGTAGGACATTACAGATGAGAAGCATCTACTGATCTGAAGATCTCATACTGAAGAGTGTATCTGTATTATTGATCTTTGCAGATGCATTGCTCAGAGTGTCTGGGGCAGGAACTATAACTTCCTCCACAACATGACAGGTAAGAACAGACACGTTTGGTAAAATCATTGTGAATAATATCAAGACTCACTTCAAGCTATTGTTAAATAGATGAATCAGTGCCAGCCGCTCTTTTGCAAAAAGAGACGAGAGATATTATAGACGCCGGACTGTTGCTCAACTCACCCTACTTCTCAATGCTGAGAAAAGAACGAAACATTGACCTCATCATTGCTCTGGATTTCAGCGATGGAGATCCTTTCACGGTATGTGCTTACTGTATGATGCACACATGGCTAAAGTGATCTGAAAAAACACATCCCCCAGAAAACTCATGTTCTGATCCCATATCTAAAATATTTCTTCTGTGGAAAACAAACAGATTTTTCTTTAAAATGATGGCATTCAAAGTTGCTACCATAACCTAAAATACACAGAAAACACTGGTAGATAATTACATCTCTGTGGTGGTTTCTTGCTTTCTGAGACTAGACAGAATAAAGGGGTACATTTAGATTAGAAGTGAATACCATCAGTCTCAACAAAAAAGGTCTGTCTAAGCCTTTTAATAAAGTGCTACTGCTATATTTTTCCATTGCAGACAGTGAGAGAAGCTGCTAAGACGTGCAAGAAACTAAAGATCCCCTTCCCTGAAGTTAACATTCCCAGTGATGAAGGGAAGAAACCCAAAGACTTCTATGTGTTCAAAGGCAAAAACGCTCCAACTGTGATTCACATCCCTCTGTTTAACGTGGTCAACTGTGGAGGCAAGTTAAAGTCTTTCAATCATCCTGAACAATGCTGCAGATTTCCAGACGTCTCTGTAGATTCTTCAGATCACATTTAATGTCTGATAAACTGTAAACATGCATGTTACATTCCGACTAGGTAATGAGAAAACGCCTCATAACCTGCATATATCCACCTCTTGCACATGGGTTTTTGATTTTGTATTCATGGTTTGATTTTGTTAAATGCGTGCTCCGATTTTTCTGTCTTGAGTGACGTGGCGCGTGTTCTCTCAGTGAAGGTCAAATTATACTCGATATGCTGTTTTGATCTTTTGCTTGTTTGCACATGCTCTTGTATAAAGACATTTAGTCAAGTTTAGTTTTTCTGCGCCGTTTTTTAACATCCCCAAAAAGTATGTTGTAGTCACATTATTAGGGATCCCTGAACCCGTTTGTATTTGTATAGATTTTCAATTATTAATCTTTTTCTGTCCTAAAAGCCAAAACCATAAATCCTAGAAACCAAATTTGGCACGATGTTCCCGAATCTCTCTCACACTGCTTGGGTGCACACACAATCAGACCATTTAAAACTATGATTATTAATGCAATATGGCCTTTTTACACGTTACTCTGAATACGGTTTTCTACTTATCCAGACCCAGAAATGACTAAACTCCCTGATGATTTGTGTATTTCTGTTCCATCAGATAAGCCTGGTGATTGGAGGAAGAAATATGGCATCTTAAAAGGTCCTTACAATGCGGAGATGACTGCTGAAGTGATGGGGGTCGCTGGGAAAAACATCTCAAACAACATAGAGAAAATTCTGGAGCAGATCCGTGCAGTCGCTGCGGCTAAATGATTCCAGGAACTAATATTAGTGTCTTGTTTGGTCTCATTGTAAATGTTTCATGGTTTTTTTCTATGCTAAGGTGAAACTGGGGATTCTCTTTGGGGATGTGGGAAGTGTGTGGTTATATTCAATCCATTCTTCATTTGACCTTTATAATAAACTGATCATTAAGTAAACGCATACTTATTACTTTGGAAAAACAAGCTCATGTTACTAAATATTAAATTGTTTTTACAGCAACAACTGAATCTTGCAGGTTAATTTTTTCCCCCATTCGTGATCAGGTCGTCTAATACTGTATTTACTTAGATTTCTAGCCATAAATTTCTTCAGAAGGAAACAGGAACTAAACCAGCAATCATGAGAAATGAGTTTTTGGAAAAAGTCAAGCTGCATGAAAAGCCATTCTTGAGTTGTACAGTCCAAAAACTAAAATCAAGACATAGAACCATTTTCTGTATAAAAACAATCACATTTCAGCAATTTGTAGACCATTTTGCAAAACTATTTGCAACTCCCTGAGTGTACAGAATGACAAGTGCTGTAACGGATGTTTCCCGATGTTTTATTGATGTTAATCTGACATGGATATTCATTCAGCAGTTTAATCAAACAGGCCGAAGCCCATGTCTTCATCAGACTCCTCGGACTCCTCCTTGGGTGCCTCTTCTTTAGCTGCAGGAGCTGCAGATTTGACCTCCGCAGCCGAAGCGGCAGGGGCTGCGACAGCAAAGGCGGTGGGATCAGCCAGGTACGCCTTCACCTGAGGAGAGAAACGGACACATTTAACTCCAGAGAAGGCAGAAACATCTGTCTGAGACGGAGCATCCATATCTGTTAGGATCAAGGCCCCTGGCGTGGACCGCTGGACACGGGTCCATTTGTGCAGGACTGATCAACAGAACGGCACGGATCAGAGATCTGAGCTTTACCTTCTCAGCCAAGGGGAAGGAGTAGTCTGTTTCCACAGCGACAGCCAGGACCCTCTTGTATCCGTTGATGATGGAGTGAGGGATGGAGGCAAGCGTCGGGTAACCGATCTGCAGACACACACTGGCGATGTTCCTCACACCCTGAGCAGAAGAGATGGACAAGTTACACAGACGTCAGGGGATAAACGTGTTAAAGACTGAAAGGGGGATAAATAATATTAAAACTTATTTACCAACTAGATTTGACCATAGATATAGATTACAATTGGTTTTTAAAACAAAAAAATAAATTACATTTAACACTAAAAAAATGAAACTGTCTGAGACCAAGCGTCCCTGTGAGCTGTGGGATGCAAACACACAGGGATAGAAGGAAACAGGTTTATTTGTGCAGGGGGAACGACAAACCGGCACCGCAACAGCCGGTCTATAACTGATCCTGCATCTCTGGGTTCATCAGCTTTTAATAAGCTACAGAGCACACAACTTTAAACCGTTTCAAAAACTATTTTGGAATATGAAAGTTTCATTACTCATTGACTGGAAAATGCATGCATTAATGAAGCCTATTAAATATACATTTAAACAATTCAATTATATAATTTAATAAGTCCTCTACATTTTAAGACAAAATGTTGAGCATCACTGCTAAGGGAATGATGCACTGCTTTGTTTCGATTGGCAAACTATATTCACATGTACATTTTTATAATACAAAACATTCTAAACACTGTAGAAACTAAAATGAAAAATAAGCAAATAAAAATAGTGTCTTTAAAATCAGTGGAAGCTGAAAGATGACAATTCTGCTACTCACCAAGATTTCAATGGTTCCTCTGGAGATCTTAGTGGTGATGCCCAAAGCCTGGAAGAAAGAGGTCTTCTCAGGACCCAGCCCAGTGTTTTGAGCCGGGACGGTCACCTCACACGGGGCGATGGCACCGGCACGGGCAGCAGCAGGCACCTACACTCACAGACGACAATAACGAGTCACAATCAAGCCCTGAAGAACCTGAGACAATCACGGAGTTGCTCAGGGACACTCACTTTGTTTGCCAGCAGCAGATCCCGGACCTCAGTCAGATCCTCCTTGGTAAAGACGAAGCCCACGTTCCCTTTGATGTGGGGAAGCAGCCTGCAAAACACAGGAATAAAGCAAACATTCACCTGGGGTTCTTCAAATCTAAAGTTGAGCAGTGTGCACTAACGCATTACGCAGTGTCTGAAACCAAGCGTCCCTGTGAGCTGTGGGATGCAAACACACAGGGATAGAAGGAAACAGGTTTATTTGTGCAGGGGGAACGACAAACCGGCACCGCAACAGCCGGTCTATAACTGATCCTGCATCTCTGGGTTTTCGTAAAAGGTTCATGCGTCAAGATTCAGGAATTTAAGTGTCAAATCTTTATTCAACAGGTTTCTAAAAACATGAGTAAATATTACCTCATTTGAAGCTGAGGTCAAAAATAAGATACTTCACATTATACTTTAACTTTTTAAAATGAGAGCAACTTCAGTTCTAATGTTAAAATCACTATTCAAAGAGTTTAAAGTACAAGCACAAACACTTTGTATGCAACTCTACTAAAGAGTAGGTAATCATTGTGTCCAGGCTCATAAGTACCTCTCCAGAGAGGAGTTGTTTTCCAGGTGGCCACGGATGGCCTTTCTCATCATGGTGTTTTTGCCCATGAGCACGACGGCCTTGCCCCGCAGGGACAGACGGATGGTCTGCATCTGCTTGGAGCCGACATTGTCAGCGCCCACGATGAAACACTTGGGGTAGTCATCCAGCAGTTGCTGTAAAAATAGATAGAGGTGTTAAAATACACGGATAGGAATCGTGATTTAACCATTTCTGAAAAACAGACACTGTGGAACATGGAATACAGACTGAAAGGGTTGGAAGAGGGGGGAATAAATCAGATGATCCGGATTAAAAATAACTTCAAAAGAATTTTTTTTTTTTTTAATTCATAAAGTTAGGAATGTTACATTAATAACTATTATACAAGTTAACAAAAAAACTGCATCATAAAAAGATGCAAAACCATTTAAAAAAAAAACAATACATCCCTCAAGTCCTGGGGTATAGACAGGCAGAGACAGTAGTTCATGTTTTTTAAGCATGGAGAACTTACAATGATTTTCAGAAAGTAGTTGGACTTCCACGTGGCCCTGTCTTCCCTGGGCATCTTGACAGTGCTTCCAAGGATCGGTGAACAGCCGGTTTAAAGACAAGGTTGAAAAATCTGAAGATCGCAGGTCAAAAGCCATTTAGACAGATTATTAGATGCATCTTACGGTGTATGAAATGTAGCGACAAGGATGGCATTAAACAAACAAACAAAAATAGCTGGAAACGTTCTACAGAAGACAATGCTTGGTCAACTGTTGGCTTAAGTTTCCTAACGATATGTCTGAGACTAAGCGTCCCTGTAAGCTGTGGGATTCAGACAGACAGGGATAGTAAGAAACAGGTTGATTTTAGCAGGGGGAACGACCGACCAGCACTGACACAGCTGGCCTGTAGATGTCCTGCTATTATTGATTACGTGCAATAATTTAACTACACAATAAGAACGTACAATATGCAACAAAACATAATATACATCAATATACCACAATACCAATCGACAGTGAGAAACTAGCTAATCAGAAAGTCGTCTCACATTTCGTCTCACATGGCGCACAGGCCTATGCTAACAGGCTAATGCTAAAGTTTCCCTCGAACGGCTATTATTACATACATGTCGAGTGCTACTAATACCAGGAAGTTATTCTTTATACATTTATGACTTATTACGATTTTACATGGACAAATTATCATTTAAATCAAGGATAGCCCCAAAGGACCGCATCACACCTCACCTCACGATAGGGACGCGTGAAAGAAAGAGGCCGTTGAAGGAAGCGACAGAATATTAGTATCAGAGGATCATCCAATCAGAATCGAATGGAGGAGGCGGGTGTGTGCGCTGATTGGTCAATACTCGCGTATCAAACTCGGCTGTTCATTATTACAATACGTCATTTGTAACGTAGCGCCAAAATCATTCCTTGCATACATGCGTAAAATAATTATTGACGTTGTAATTTAGTTCAGTTTAACCGTGTGCTTACATAATGTCAAACTCCACAAAACGTTATAGTGTTGTGTTTAGATCTCGCACTTTAAACAATAAAAAATGGTACGAATTGTGACATAAAAAGTTAAATTATCAGTTTTATTTGGTGGTTAAAATAAGCTTCCATAGTAATATAGCGAGCTATGAATAACGAGTAAAAAAAGATGGACAAAATTCCTTTCACAAAATGAAAACGACTTTTTAGAAATATAAACACTGTCAAGGAGTATAAACGTAAAAAAACACAAAACCTAAATAATAAATTATAATAATGAAATAGGGAAACAGAATAAACATTAAATTAATTTTCGTATTTCCTCATTATTATTGCTAGGCTTTAGTCCGTATGTGGGAGACGTGCCACGAGGCGGCGCGGTGACGTCATCGGCGCGCGCCAGCAGCCCCTGAGCCACATGAGCGGATGATGTAAACAACCGCAGCGCGAGACTCTCCGCTGTCTGTCTGTCTTTATGAGCGAGATCGGCCCTTCATACTGCCGCGCGTCTTCCGCAGATCATGCCCCGCGACCCCGACCCTCCTCCGGCGAAGAGATTTAAGCCGGGCTCTCCCTTCTCCCGCCTGGATAAGAAACCGGGCATGCTGCTGCCTAGAGCCGGACACGCGCCCTTCGGCGTGGACGCGCAGCGCAAACAGCTCCCCATCTATCAGAGCAGAACCCAGATCATCAGCCAGCTCCGACAGCTGCACAATGCTGTGTTCATCGGTAAGACAATACATTCATTACAAGTGTTATGATATCCTAACTCCTGGAGGCACCCCTACACTGCATGTGTCTTTAATAAACACACCCTGATCATCAGCTCGTTAGTAGAGACCCCAAGACATCAAATTACTGTCAGAGTAAGGGGGCATTCAGTTCAGGTTATTGTCCCCAGCGGGGAAAGTTGTTTTGGACCCTGAAGCCAAGTTAATCGCATCCATAAGAACATAATATACGCATGTGCTGTTAATAACAGCTAAATGTTTTCCAAATAATATTTTATGATCTGAATATTACACAGTATAAATTAGGTGTCAATACATACAAATAAAGAGCTGACGTTTTAGGATAGTTTTTTGCTGGGTAACTATAATGTATGTAGCGTTTGGTGGAAAATGGAAAAAACGATGGCGTTTTCCTTTAATCCCATGCTGCAGCACAGTCGGATTGTGCAGAGGACTTGTCTGGTTTCCGTAGTCTTGTTTTTCAGTGTATTTGCTTTCAATAGCAGCAGAAGGGCACACAGGTAATGTTTTTGTGTTGCAGGTGAGACGGGCTCAGGTAAAACCACACAGATCCCGCAGTACCTGTATGAGTTCGGCATCGGTCGGCAGGGCATCGTCGGCATCACTCAGCCACGCCGGGTCGCTGCGATATCACTGGCAGCACGAGTGGCCGAAGAGAAGAAGGTTCAGCTTGGGAAACTGGTGAGTTTCATCACTGAAGGTCTCAGTATCCTCCACATTCTCCATCTGCATCGCCTGAGTGTCGGTGTATGAGCCATGTTTCTGTTATTGCTCAGGTGGGCTACACAGTGCGCTTCGAAGACGTCACGTCATCAGAGACCAAGCTGAAGTTCATGACGGATGGGATGTTGTTGCGGGAGGCGATAGGCGATCCGTTATTACTGCGTTATACCGTGGTGATCCTGGACGAGGCTCACGAGCGCACCGTTCACACAGACGTCTTGTTCGGCGTGGTGAAGACCGCTCAACGCAAACGCATCGAACAGAACAAGATACCCCTGAAGGTACGGGAGAAGTGTTGTGCCCCAATGTGACATTTTAGTACAGCTTGTTATGCTTCCTACCTCTGAAGGTACGAGAGATCTGGCATTTGTTAAAATCTGGCATTTTTAATGACATTTATTAAAAAAATTTTCAGTGATTAATTCACAGTATAAATCATTTAAATCTTTTAGTTAATGTTTCAGTAATTTGTTTTGCATTTTGCCATTTTTTATAATTTTTAATATTTTGGTTTGTATACATTTCTATTTCAGTTTTATTTGTTGTAAAGTTTTAATATTTAATATTTAAATTACATATATATAGTTTTTAATAACTTTTACTTTAGTTTGATTTATTTTAGTTCATCAAGTTAAATTAATTACAAATAGAAATGTTACCATGCCAATATATAGTGGTAATGTGTATATTTACTGCAGAGATGCTGTAGTAATATATTCTGTGAATGAATGCTGTTGATCTGTAGGTTATTGTGATGTCTGCCACCATGGACGTGGATCTGTTCTCTCAGTACTTCAATAAATCACCGGTTCTGTATCTGGAGGGCAGACAGCATCCCATTCAAATTTACTACACCAAACAGCCTCAGTCCGACTATCTGCAGGCAGCGCTCGTCTCCATATTTCAGATTCACCAGGTCTGTCTCTCTCACACACACACACACACACACACACATATGACAGATTCCAGTGTCAAAGACATCCGATCACGTCTTTGACTAACAGTAAGTTGTAATGAGTTGACTCTGATTGATGTATGTTTTATCATTTTTTCTCTCTATTCATTTTGCTCAGAGCTCACAATTTTGAAGTGCAGAATGTTTTTCAGAATTATTTCCTATTTTATAAAAAAAGGAAACGTATTTACCGCAAAACAACAACAGATACTTATTACATGTTAAACAATAAATTTCATTTTTATTAATTAAATATAAACATCACCAAAATTTATTTTCTTTATAAAAAACACGATATCTTAATTTAGAAACTAGATTTAGTTTTTTTTATTTGCACATACTTTCTTTAAAACATACTTATTTTCCAAAAAAAATGTTTTCCAAAGAAACATATTTTCTAAAAATAAAAACTAATATAAAACAATTACTATTATCTATACTTATTTTCTGTACTTAAATCCTTTAAAAAATTGTTAAAAATGACCTGTTTTATTAAAAAATAAATAATAATCTTTAATTAATATAGATTTCTGTTTTGCTTAAAAATAATTTATTTTCCTTAAAAAATGCAATTTTTGAAAATTATTTTCTTCAAAATAATATAACAACACTTCTTACTTTCCTATATATATAAATATATTAAAATAAATCTTATTTTCTGTGAAAAATTAAAAAAAACAATACTTTAAAATAATAATATTTTCTTAATAAAATGCTATTTTCAGATTTTCAATGCTAATTTATCATTTATACTTATTTAAAAACAAAAACCTATAGTTTGTTTTTCTCTTAAACCTAATGCTTGTTTTATCCCAGGAAGCTCCGCTGTCTCATGATATCCTGGTGTTCATGACGGGTCAGGAGGAGATCGAAGCGCTGGCTCGCACCTGTCGGGACATTTCCAAACACCTGCCGGAGAGCTGCGGGCCGATGACGGTGGTCCCGCTCTACGCGTCTCTGCCGCCGACTCAGCAGCTGCGTGTGTTTCAGCCCGCTCCTAAGGTCCCTGCAGCACCAGGCACAATAACACACTCCAGCTGAAGCCCAGCTCGCTCTCTCACGCTGCTGTCTGTGTCTTACAGGGCTCCAGGAAGGTGGTTCTGTCCACAAACATTGCAGAAACCTCCATCACCATCTCCGGCATCAAATACGTCATCGACACGGGGATGGTGAAAGCCAAACGCTACAATCCAGGTCAGACTCCCAACCCTCTGAAGCTCTGAAGCTTATACAAAAAGCACAACAAAAATATGTGCAATCTTAATGCAAAAACCGTTTACAACTTCAAAAACAATTATGCCATGTGCAAAAACATATTTACAGACTAAACTAAAGCACACTGGATAACAGTTCATGGTTCTGGGTGATGCTGAGGTGTTGTTGTGTTGATTCAGACAGCGGTCTGGAGGTGTTGGCGGTCCAGCGCGTGTCTAAAGCTCAGGCCTGGCAGCGCACCGGTCGAGCCGGGAGAGAAGACGCCGGCTCATGTTACCGTCTCTACACTGAAGAGGAGTTTGACAGCTTTGCCAACATGACCGTACCTGAGATACAGAGGTACACCGTCTGCAGATTCATCAAGCCCTGGTGTTATAGTACACCGTATAAGACCAATGTACAGCCCTTCACACATGATGGGTCCTTGCATTTCATCTGCATGTTTTTTCCATTTTAAAAGTTAAAAAAGAAAACAAAAGTTTTTTCTTAAAAAAAAAAAAAAAAGTATTCAGTGACAAAGGCACTTTGAAAGGCATTCATTTTTTACTTGTTCTATCAACAACTTAACAAAACAAAATGTTTTAAACGATAAAGTGGTAAAACGATTTGAAATGATACATACTTTATTAAAGAGTGTGTGTATTAAGAAAAAAGTATTTATATATATATTTAAAGATACTTTATTTGAACAATTTATTTTTTATGTTTTTTTTCTTATATCTAGAATAGCATTTTATTTTTTTTTCTAAACGTGTTTTCTTAGAAAAGTTTGGTTTATTAAAGATAAATATATATATATATATATATTTTTAGAACTTCATTTGTTGACTTATTTTAAAAATGCTTAATTCCTTATAGTTTATTATACTATAATACATTATTATTATATAAAATAATAATAATTTCTTGTAAAAAATCCTATTTTCCAAATGGTTTCATGTTAATGTTATTTGTTTAAATTATGCTGTTTTTTTTTATTTTTTACAATACTTATTATATTAAAAAGCAATACTTTTAAAACAATGATTCTTAAAAATGATGCTTATCGTAATTACAAATAATACTAGCCTTTTCCTAGAAAAAAACGCATTTAAAAGATGCAGTTTTAAATTATACTCATGTTCTTAAAAAACAACATTGTTTTAATGTGATGTTTAAAAACTGTGTATTGCAGTGCATTCTGATCTGCTCTGTTTCATTTCGTCTGTCTGTGTTTGAGCACAAGACACATCCAGCATTATTCAGACAGATGTGACCTAAAATGAGTTTGATAAAGCTGTGTGTGTGTGTGTTCAGTGATGGTTTCTTTCTCTGCAGGTGTAATCTGGCCAGTGTTATTCTGCAGCTGCTGGCTCTGGGTGTTCCTGACGTCCTCAACTTTGACTTCATGTCCAAACCGTCTCCTGGTGAGACTGAGAACAGATCTTTGTACTGTATTCAGTATGCATGTTTAAAATGATGTAATAGTACTTTGAGCTATACACTGTGTGTGTGTGTGTGTGTGTAGAGTCGATGCGGACAGCAGTGGAGCAGCTCTGTATCCTCGGTGCCGTCGATAGAAAAGACGATCAGGTTTCATTAACTCAGCTCGGCAAGAAAATGGCCAGCTTCCCTCTAGAGCCTCGCTTCTCCAAAGTAAGAGTAATTTCTTGACTTTGATCATCTATAGAAATACAGATTACTTGACTTTAAAACTCTTTAAAGCACAAAGTGTCAAAACTAAAAGGTGTGCATGATCTGAAATCTGAACAAAGCTTGTTAAACACAAGTGTTTATGTGATGTGGAGTACTCAAGCGGCTGTAAGCGTGTACTTCCTCTGCGTCTTCACAGACTCTGCTGATCTCTCCTGATTTCTCCTGCGCTGAGGAGGTCCTGACCATCATCTCGCTCCTCTCCGTCGACTCGGTCCTCTACAATCCTCCGGCACGCAGAGACGACGTCCTCGCCGTCCGCAAGAAGTTCATCTCCAGCGAGGGCGACCACATGACGCTCCTCAACATCTACCGGGCCTATAAGAAAGTCAGCGGAAACAAGGTACTGACAGCAGCGCTGCAAAATCTGCTACCATCTCTGATGTCAAATAGCTTCTTCAGGGCAGGGTAAATGAAGAACAACGTGGCGTTTCTATACGTTTTATTAAAATGATTAACATTCTCCAGATTCTGCAAGGCGTGTGTGTACTTATGAGCAACATGAAGAACTGATATAAATGTAATGCATCATATTTCTTGAGTTTGAACTGTTCTGTTTCTGTGTTTTCACAGGAATGGTGTCGAGAGAACTTTGTGAACAGCAGGAATATGGGACTGGTGTTGGAGGTTCGAGCTCAACTCAGAGACATCTGCATCAAGGTACACACCCTGTTGGTTTTCGTGGTTTCTGGGGTCATAGGTGTAATGGTGTTTCTACTGTATGTGGTATTGTCCTACACTGACCCTACACCTAAACCTACCCCTTACAGG
>JAUCMT010000105.1:26330113-26367199 GCA_032357475.1 Enteromius thamalakanensis
GTTTCTGGGGTCATAGGTGTAATGGTGTTTCTACTGTATGTGGTATTGTCCTACACTGACCCTACACCTGAACCTAACCCTTACAGGAAACACTACACACTTTTAGATTTTACACCATTTAGTAAGTCTTTTGAATTACGGGGACACTGAAAATGTCCTCATAAATCACCTTCATATTGTCATACCCATGTCATTATACACTTTTGTGTCCTCATGAACCACACACACACACACATGCAGAGAGAAAAGCCAAGAGGAAATGCTATTAAATCATTTCTAATATGAATAAATGTTTATTTATTATTATTATTTCTTAATCGTAGTTAGCATTGACTTTGTTTCAAAGACCAAAAAGTTTTATTTAACCATAATAAACAAAATCAAATTTAACTACATAGACATATATAACAATATATCATAAAATAATAATAATAAAATAAAAGGGTAAAAGGGAAATGTCCCAGCTTCACGTGCATGATGAAGTGCCTGTGCTCTTGTGTTCTTCAGATGAACATGAAGCTGGAGTCGTCTCTGTCGGACCTGGCGAATGTTCGGCGCTGTCTGGCTCACGGTTTGTTCATGAACGCGGCAGAGCTGCAGCCGGACGGCTCTTACGTGGCTCTGGACACACATCAGCCGGTGGCCATCCATCCCTCCTCTGTCCTGTTCCAGGCTAAACCTGCCTGTGTGGTGTTTAACGAGCTGCTGCACACCTCTCGCTGCTACATGAGGGATCTGTGTCTGGTGGACGCCGACTGGCTGCATGAAGCTGCGCCGGAGTATTTCCGCCGGAAGCTCCGCGCGATCAAGAGCTAACGCTTTCCACATTCAGCGTTTCTGAAGACTGCGTGATAGGAAGAAAAAAGCCAAGCGCTCCAACTGTTCATCCACTGACACATACTGTGAAACAACTGAGCTTTTTCACAAAAATGTTTGGAGCGCTTTGCTTTTTCTGGGTTGGATATGCAACAGGCAGTTTTGGCCAAAGAGTTTTGCTTTGTTAACTTTTCTAGAAGTGAATGAGTCCTTTCTACTTGCTATAAATCTTAAGTCTGTTTCTAGCTCTTTTACAAACTGCTGAAGTCTGATTAAATGAAATTCAAGTTCGCGTCCTCGAATGTCTGCATGCGTTTTTTTGGGTTTAGGTCAGTGCGTTTGTCATGACGGTAAGTTTAAGAGTAGAAGTGTTTCGGGATCAAGTTTACCTCTGAATAAATTCACATTAATAGGGATATGTGTGAATGAAGCTGGAGATCAGTATTGTGATGTCTGGGCCATATTTCATCTCAAAACATGCCTATTGTTAATTTTTTAGACGGGGGTATTGTAGTTAACTAATACTATAAAGCTTAGAAAAATAATAAAAGAAAATATTTAAAGAAAATTATAATTTAATGTATAATTAATGTACTAAATCAACTAAAAACAATATAAATAGAAAAAAAAAAAAAAAAAATATATATATATATATAATTTTTTTTCTTCAGCTAGTTGTTTCATTTCTGATTTAGATTAATTTTAAGTCCTAAAATAACTAAAACTGAAGAGCAAACAAAAAAACAATAAAAACACAGGTAAATTAATAGAAATATACAAAATACAATAAAATGCACAGCAAAATAATTATTGAAAAATGTTACTATAATAGCATATCATAATGATAATGAAAAAAACGTAGCATCATTTTCTGCAAAGCTTTCTTATTGTAATGCAAGGGACTTTATGTTTACACAGTATATCATTATTTCTTACATTACAGTAATGAGACGTATGAATTGTTTTTCATAAGATTCATTGATGAGTTGTTCATGAATAAGGTGTTATTCTTCTTTTGGTCGTTCTCAGTGTTTGTGCACTGATCATCTGTGCATGCCACGACTCTACTTTTATACTGAAGCGTGTAAATATTAAATGCATTTAGCTGGTGATTCACAACCACAAGTGCTTAAACACAGACTGATAGTTCATCTACAACCTGAAATGGTTTAGTTTTTCTATTAAGTGCAGCATGTTGAGACACTGTTAGACACTGCATAGATGTAGAGTGCATTAATTCCAGTGCCAATTTTAGAATTCAGGAATCAGATGATGACATACAGTATATTAATGTCATGCATGCCACTCTCTAGTATGGAGAACAAAAGCATATCAGATGCACATTAGTTAAACCAATTCTTGTATTTGCTTCACTTTGCAAATCGTATCAAAACCATATGTATTCTTAAAATGTATTTGATGATATATGTATGCAGCGCATGAAATGAGATGGATAAAATGTGATCACTCAGGTTTTACGGTGCACAGTATGTGCCAGCAGCGCACACGTTTAGTATCAAAACTTTCCGTTATAGCATGAATGATGATTGAGATGCAACAGATTTATTTACAGTGTGACTGATTAAAACGATTTGAATTCTGATGTTTACTTTGGTGTGTGTATTTTTAACACATTTGTGCTGTTAAAATGATGGGGTTTGGAACTAAATTAATTTGTAAGAGTAAAAAGACAGAAAAAGGGATTTTTTGTGCAGGTTTTATGATTCTATTTTTTTTTTTTTAATTATTAAGTGGCTGTTATTTTAGCACACAAGTATATCTAAATCAGTTAATTTTATTTTATTAATTTATTTAATTTATTGTAGGTTTAAGTAAATATAATCATGATACAGGTTACTGCTCTGACTATTTAGAGGTTTGTCACAGGATGAACATAGATATTATATTTTTGTAGCTATTTTTAGCTCTGGCTGAAATATGGATATGGTCCTGGATATCGTGGTAAATGTATCTGCTCCCTGGTATCACATGCTGTTGTTAAAATTAGATATTGTTATCGATTGATTAGATATAGATGCAAATTTAAAATTAAGTTGTTTTCTGTAAAATGTAATTTATAAAAAAAAGTTAATGCTTTTCTTTTGAAAATCCTATAGTAAGTGACCCCAATAAAGATTTGAACTTAAATATAAAATTCTTTTAATAATTTTTACATTTTATCTTCTTTAAACCCTTGACAGTCGCAACTTATTTCCATGTTCAAATGAAAAAGATGAATATTCAGATGCTTATTAAAAACAAAGAATGCAAAACCAAAATGGGAATTATGCAAATTTATTTATTATCATGTATCATCAGTTACAGAAGGGAACAAGTTTTCTGATCTCTTTAGGAACACGTCATTTCATTCGGTTTCTTAAGTCAGAGAACGTTTAAGACGTGACACACGTACAGGAACACCCAAATACACACATGCACGCGCACGCGCGCGCGCTATTCGCATCGCAACTGCTGCAGCGCGTCACGTGACCGCGGCGGCTGCGCCTCCAGTTCAATGACGTCGCGCGTCACGTGACACCAACATTCAGTCGGTCGGGAAAAGGCAAAACAGACATTTGGACCACGATCCGGTTTCAATCAATCCATCTCCAGTATGTGCGGCCTGAATCTGTAACGCAGAAAAATACATTAAAAATTTTTTTATTCACAATAAAATACATATAAACAGCACTAAGGCATGAATAGTGTGTTCTGCTGCTCATGAAAACTGGATGGAGGTTGCATTAAATGGGAATCGGTGCACAAAGAGGGCGGAGGACTTGGCTAGACATGTCGCAAGAACAATTACATGGATCATCAATCTCACCTCGAGATATTTCCTCAGGAGGACGAGCTTTTGGTTCTCCTGCGTTTTATTTCACTGTTTTGCAGTTTCTCTGCTATTTTTCTCTCGTGTCCTGCTGGACTATGGCGGTTAGTGTTCATTCCGATCTCCTTTTTAGTTCTGCCTTTTCCTCCAGCATGGCAGGAATACTCCTCCAGGTTATAATACTCATACTCGTCGTAACTGGCTTCCTCAAAAGAAACTAATCTGTCGAAGTCAGTGGCCATGTTGATTAGACTAAGACGAGCTCTTCCCTGCGATTCTCTTCTGTGAGTAAACAAAGCGGCTGTCACGCGCTTTTCTTAAATACCAGCGTCACGTGGGTTGTATAACTGCTCGGTGATTGGCGAAGAGCTCCTGTTTGCTTTTGATTGGCTGCGTTTTGGTGCGATCTGTTAGTTTTAGCCCTTGTGATTGGCTGACGGCCGGGCTGTTTTTAGCCGTGCATCCATGCAAAACAAAGCTCACTTCCGCATTTTCCTTTTTATTTACAGAAGCACTATTAACATGTGAACACTTGAATGCAAAAGATTGCACTTCTGATATGCAATTGTGTATGAAATGAACCCAAATTAGTTTTGTTTTGCAAAAATTTAATGAATAATCTTCAACCATACACAAAGCATTGACATGATCGCTTGGCTTTATTTTAGTCTACATAGTCGACCTATACTTTATAAGTAAATCTTTATAAATCTTTATAAAGTAATTATTGCTGTTATCAGATAAGGCAATGCACTTTTGCATGTACTGTTCTAAAGCGTTCTTGCTGCATTTAAATGCAAAATAGCAATAGCAAAACAATTCTAAAGTTTATATTGCATATTCTAACTTCATTTAATGCCCGAGACAAACAAAGCACACGCAAGTTATATCACTTTTTAATGAGACACAGATTACATGGTGACAGAAGATTTGTCCAGCATATTAACACCCCTTTCTATCCTGCATCTCCAAACTGTTCGCACGTAAAGTATTTTTCCATAAAGTATATGTTTACAAATTTATTGTCACAGCATGTTTCGCATTCTTGGTTAAAGCCACGCTTTTTTCGCACCAGGAAGCTCAGAAACTAAAGCAGTCGCCACTATGTGGCAGTGTAGTTTCATATAATGGATATGTACAGTACATAATTATATTCAATTTGTAACTAATCTGCTCTGATTATATTTATTATGACACCAAATATGTCTTATGAATTAAATACATTTTTATCTCTGGGTTATCGGTTACAAGATAACTTGAATGACATAAACACGTGGTGTTGTGCATGATTTTATCAGAGGCAATTACAATTAAACAATACACGCATATATAAATAAAAAACTGTAATAATGTGAAATATTTTTACTACTAACTAAAACTAAATGATAAGAAATGTTTCTTGAGAAGCAAATCAGCATATTATGTTATATTATACTAAAAATTATTATAGCATATTATACTAAAAATTCAGCTCTGCATCACAAGGATAAGAAAATATTTTTTTAATAGTGAAAGTAGTTATTTAAACTGTAATAATATTTTACAGTGTTTTATTGTATTTTTTATTGTGTGTTATAGCCTATAATCTAAAGCAAAAGCTCTCTCCCTCCCTCTCTCTCTCTCTGCTTTTACGACATGGTGTGTGCAATTATAATACAATAATAGATAACTGAATCTGTACTATTACAATGGCCCCCACTGACGCAAGAATGGCGAGACGTTTGATGGACCCGCCCCGGCGAGCAGACCACACCCCCGCCAAAACAAAACCAAGTGGCCACGCCCCCTACGTTGTGACACGTCCCGACGCTTTTCCACGTCGCGTGCCCAACGGTTGAGGCAGGGGAGGCAGCGCGCGTTCGTGCAAAGGCCGGGAAAAAATGGCGGCGCCCGTCTTGCGAGTGTCCACCCCTCGCTGGGAGCGGATAGTGCGGCTGCTCGTGTGTCTCTCAGGAATCCTGTTATCCCTGTACGCTTTCCATGTGGAGAGGGAAAAAAGCCGCGACGCCAACTACCACGCCATGTGCGACTTGAGCAGCTCCATCAGCTGCTCCAAAGTCTTCACGTCCAGGTAAGAGAGAGTGTCAAAACCTAACGAGTTCCCTAGCTAGACAACGTCTACAGCTGTCAGAGGCTCTTCGAGCGTCCAGAAACTCAAGTTTGTCCACTTTAGGGTGCTTTAGGGCGTTTCGGGATCGTTGCACAGTTTCAATGCTCTTTTGGCGGTCTGAAAGTGCTGTCTAGTTAGGGAACTCCCTAGGTTTTGACACACAGCCGGAGGGTCGCTCCGGGCCGCTTACTGACTGAAAAGATGCTAAAATATAATATCCGTCTAACATTTATGGTGTTTTCTAGAAACGCCTTCTGGGTTGACACAAATAGATATATAAATATGAATTAAATGACGTAATTTTAAAACTGCTTTTGAATGTGGCTTTTGTCTTGTGAATAGTGCGATAGCAGCTAATGCTAACAGTGCTAATGAGTGAATGAGCTCCGTATCAATGTGCTCAATGCCGTATATTCTAATATAATTTTATGTACATCTATTTTCTAATGAACTGGACTGGGCTAATGTACTGCTGAAAATCAAAGCCACTGATTAATTAGCATCTTCAGTTAACAGCACATCTCTTATGTGAGTACAACAGGCTGTTTCATACCTGTCAGATTTAGTTTCTTCATGTTTTGAAGATTTAACAGACCCTTTAAATGCAGGAGTGTAATCGTTTTATTGATGTATGTGACTGAGAAGTGAGCAGAAGAAGATAATTCATTGAATAAGGCTTCAACTTTGTTTTAGTAACCTTTGAAATCCCAGTGATTTGTTTGAGACGTCAGTTCCTGATTTTATTACCGAAGGATCCACCCTTGCACGTTATTAAACTATTAATGGAGTAATTTAGCAATTCATTTTAATGCTCGAGTTATCCTGTTAGTATTAAGTTAGTGTGTAGAATATAGAATTTAATATAAGTAAGTATTGACTATATATAAGTGTGTGTGTATGTTAAAATATATATTCATACACTAGATATTAATTTAAATTAATATATGTAGTTAGTTTAGTGGAATTAATTGAATTTTAATTTTAATCTATATATTTAGTGAGTGTGAAAATATATATATTATATATATTTAATGTGTGTATGAAGAATACATACATGTGCATTGTAATTATATATATATATATTAATTATTTGAAGTTATAAATATTGATGTATTTTTATTTATTTATATTAACTAGTGTGTTGGATATTTACACTATATTGTCAATTTAGGCTAAATGCATAAAGCTGGTGCAATTTATAATAATGTTTGCAGTTTAAAGGTCCAGTTTCGGGATTGCTTTCGTTTATTAAATAATGTTTTCCCTTTCTTGATTCAGCAATAACAAAACCACTTCTTTCATTTAACTTGTTGTTGAATTAAATTGCTTGGAGGGGGAAGATGTTAATAGGATTTTCAAGACAGTCATGTGGAGTTCACTCGCTTTTGGGAAAATTTCACTTTGAAGTTTTATGGAAAACGGATCACATGCTAACGGAGGTCTTATCAGCGAAGATCAGCTGTCCTAAGGGATGATTTCTGATATTTTTATGCAATTCTGTGGCATATTGAGATGACATGATATTGACGGATGTGTCTTGCAGATCTGGTATTAATAGAGTCTCCCACATTTATCTGTGAATCTGTAGATGTGCCCACTCGTCATAAAATAAATAGGACAGCGTCGTCTATCACGCTTACTTGTGTTATTACCATCCCGTAGATAAAGAGGCTATGCGTTTGCATGTTTGTGTGTATCGAATTGCTCCAGAAAGCTGCTGATTGTGTTGTTTGCTCACAGCGGTCCTCTGATAAAGCAGGCGGTCTGCAGGGAAAACAACCAAACTAAACTCCAGCCGGGTGAAGGTTTTTAAGGAGCATTACATAATCAGGCTTAAGGTCTCGCTCTTAAAGCGAACCAACTTTTTGAAGACTTTTCTGTGCAGCAGAATCAACTCCAGATAATAAGACAGCTTGAGGGGATCGAGATCTATTGCTATGGGCTCTAATTCGCTCTCCATTGGGAAACTGCTCTGTACTGATCATTGAGTCCTGGCTGCGCTGCTTTCTAAAGGTTTGTGAGGGATTTCTGAGTGTTTTCTGCCCTGTGGATGTGAGAGACGTTATGTTGCGCTGTGAAACACAAGGGAGTTTTGGTTTGTATATATCATCTCAATGACTGCAGTTGCCAGACAAACCAAAGATAGTCAAGATTCATGCCAGCCTCTAGCTGCACGTACATAGCGCATTTAATAAGGTTTCATAATGGTAAAAGTTCATATTTAAAGTATAGGGCTCCAAAAAAAGCTTAAAAAATGCTGACTCAAACCAACATGAAGAACAGTATTATTCGTGCTATCAGAACTTAGTTCATCATTACAGAGAGCAGCAGTCTGGTTGTGGATGCAAATATTATTTTCGCAATAAATAGGCCTAGTTTTTATTATTAATGTTTACAGACAGAGCACCGAGGTCATTCTGTCACACCCGCCGATGTAGAAACCACAAATGAGAGTGAATTTAACATCCAGAAATCATATTTTATAAACCAAATTCCCAGTGAAGAACTACATTACCCACAATCCTGCACAGACTTTTACCTGTCGCTGACAGTAACATGACAGTGAGAATCACTTTAAAAGCAACCGTCCAATCCCACGATGCATTGTCCTTCTTAACCTCTTAAATAAGTTATATGCATACTGATTATATGCTAATTATTTGTCGTTTTTATGGTTTCATTGACTGTTTAGATTAACTCTGTGTCCATGGTTTTATATTGTACAGTTGTTCAGTTTGTGGTTTAGTGACACATTCAACGTCTTTGAATCTGATTTGCATACTTTGTTTTCTAATCAGCATTGTAATGTTGTGATTCATCTCTGAGCTGGTTGGTTTAGTTGAAGGCTTTTAACTAGTTAAGGAATGCCTGTGGTGAGTGAACGAGGATTGTTGTAGTTATTCTCCCATGGTGCTTTAATTGTTTTTTCCACATGTTGAGACTACCATACACTCACAACACATGTACATGCTGTCTCGTGAGGTGTTTCCTGTAAAAGTGAAGAATTTATTATGCCTGTCTGGTATGCATTTCTCATGGCTTTGTTGTGTTGGATACTCTAGTCTCTTAAATGAAGTTTGCACAGCAACATTAAAATATAATAAAATTAAACCACTTCTGGGTTCCCTAAAAAGTTTATTTTTTAGTGCAAAAGCATAATAATAAATACTTTTTTACTATTATTATCTTGTTTTGTACAATGGAAACTTTCCAAAGATATTAAATTACAGATTCTATTGGGCATTCAAAAGTCCAACAAGCTTTAATATAGGGCTGGGCGATATATATCGAGCTATATATCCATTCAAAGTCAATTCTTTGATTTGGTGTTAAATCTAAATTGCATAATATATAGATGGATTATATATCAGCCTACTTTAATATGAATACTCATTAGGGTAATAATGCATACTATAAGAAAATACTAAAGAAAATATTGAGTGTCTTGTGTCTGAAGTTGCAATGCGACATTGAATCATTATTGTACTTGGATTATTATTTATGTAGCACACACTTGTTTTCTGAGCAGAAATGCTTTCATTGGGAATGCTGGGACATATGGTGGAGATCGGGCATGACCTCAGGTGTTTGGCAGCATTAGAACTTTGACAAATCCATTGGCAGGAAGTTATGAAACGGAAGCTGCTCTCCAGTGTTGGGTTGCGCCCCTTTTTTCCTCTTCTGGGTTAGTTAATGGGAAAGGTTTCAGGCTTTTCAAACACTAAGAGAATGACGTAGGAATCAGGTTGCAGCTCCATGTCAAACGTAAATAGAGTCCAGTGATTGAGTTCAAGACAAGTTCACTCATAACATTAGAAATGGTGTTGCAGTGGATTAAAGGTTTATCAAATGAACGGTAATTGTCCATTTAGTTCTATATTTGACTATTTAATGCTGAAATGTGTCCAGTTTTGTCATCCATAGTTAAGACCCCCAAAAATACATGTTTTCAGCCCTTTGATTGATGAGAAATGTTAGTTATATAGTTGATATTATTTAATTGTCGTAATTAACAAGCAGTGTTTTATATACTATTGATGTGTGCTGTGTATGAACATATGCTGGAATCAGGTGTGACTGGAAACCACCACATTTCTTCTTTGTTAGTATAATTTTAAACAATTTGGGTCAGAAATCTCCATTCGCACGATGAAAGGAACATTTTTATATGTTGCTGGCTTGATGATTGTATGATTTGATTTAGGTCAAATATTCGGTCATAATGTGCTTGTATTCCCTCGAGAAACCCAGAGTCCTCACACACGATATTAGTATTTATTTTTAGTTACAGTCTCTCATGTTGTTTGATTTCTGCTACTTCACCGTTTCTCTCTGTTTGTGTTTTCATCTTTTCTTTAGATACGGTCGAGGATTTGGACTGTTGGGAACCATTTTTGGGAACGACAGTGCAGTAAACCAGCCAAACAGTGTCTATGGAATCTTGTTTTATATCTTTCAGCTGTTACTAGGTAAGAACAACATCAACCTCACTGATCTGCACAATACGTTTGTACGACAACAGCTGCTTTCTATGGATGCACCTAGGGGTGGGCGATATACCGGTAGTCACGATTACGTAACCATGTGCAGTCAACCACACATTATCTTCGACAATGGAAGAAGCAGTGTTGCCAACTTATCGACCTTGTCGCTAGATTTAGCGACTTGTTAGACACCCTTTGTGACATTTTTCAAAAAAAGCGACTAGAGACAAATCTAGCGACTTCTTGGACAAACCTCAGCGGGTCTGACGAAACCAACAACAAGGAGATTGTAAAGAAAAAAGGTGCTTTATGTGTGGTGTAGAATTGGCTTGTGTATGGTAAAAGCGATACGAATGAGACGAACGTGATTTGCAAGTTATGCACTGTTTTGGACGCTCTAAAACACTTTACGTTAAACATGCTTAATGTGGCTTAACATACTTCTTAATTTCCGAATTTCTGTCAGATCTTCCTTGTAATAATCACTAACTACTGTCAAAACAACGAGCACATGTTAAAGTGAATAATATCACGTGAAGCGTTTGTCCCCCATAGAAGTCCATTATAATGAAACGGCTTAACGTGATATTATTCACTATATCTGTCGAACATGGGCTCGTTGTTTTGACAGTAGTTTGTGATTAGCGTTTTAGAATGTCCCGTGGAAACTGGTATACAGTCAGGCACTATGTTAGTACTTGTTAGTAAACAGTATGGTTGTTGTTGTTTTTTTACTTGAAGTATTGCTGCAATTCAGTTTAAATAAAATTACATTATATGAAATAGTTTCTTTGTGTTTGAATTTTTATTTATATATTTTTTAGATGCAAATTGCTGTATCGTGATCTATATCGTTATTGAGGTAGAAAAGTTATCGCTCACCCCTAGATGCACCAGTACAGAAAGTATGGAAGATATCAATATCAATTCATGGACATCTTGATATTATTTGGTGATTGTGTGCATAATTTTTACTGTCTATTTTGCATCAAGTTCAAATTCCATTTTATTTTCCACTATATCTTTCAAAAAAAGAAAAAATTGCATTGAAGATTTTGGCTTTTGACAATTATGAAAACTGAGTTTGAGTTTGGATAAAATGATAGATTGTGAAACTGCACTAAAGTTCACATAAATCTATGTGTCATTTATTTTATTATTTATTATTCCCCCCTGAAAACTAAATAAATGGGTAATATTAGCAAAGTCCCTGCTTTCAGTCGTGATCTCAATATTTACCAAAATAATCTTGATTTAGATTTTTGCGTAACACAAGAACTCATGTGGTGTCTACAGCCTCTCAATCTTCTTGTGCTACTGTGGGAATTATGGTAAAGGTGTTAGTTGATATAATTTCTGTCTTCACACAGGTTTATTTGATAGTTCACATAAATTTGTGCAATGTACAGTGTCTGCAGTTAGCCAGAGATGAATAATAACACGCATTATTTCCTGAGACGGATTCTGTAAGGGAAGTGTGAGCGTGTCTGTTTATAGTAGGAACATTACTGTCTGTAATCTAAAGCAGGCCTCTGAAATATTACCCTCACTTGTCCTTGTCTGTCATAGCTGACGGCTCAAATCTCTTAGCGTTTTAGTGATAAGGCACAGGTCAAACATTCACAACCTTAGTTTAACCCCATAAGTCTCATGTCGTGTGTTTTTCTCTCCGGACAGTGTTTGAGTTACTGCAGTATCAGTTTCTCTTATGTTTGTCATTCCCTTCGTCTGGGTTATTGTTAAAAACACACAAAAAAGGTGTAAAAATCTTTGTTAAACACATTTTAATTCAATGTCCAATTTTAAATAATACTAGGAAGGTTTTTTATTCAGAAAATAAATTAATGGGCGTTTTCAAAAATAATTCTCCTGGGTGTTTTGTTAAAAATATACTAAAAACATGTTTGTTTGTTTTTCCCAATTTAAATAAAGCTAAAATAAAAAATAATTATTATATAAAAAGCAAGCTACATTGCAATTAGAAATCTGTCAAGGCAACTAAATTGAATCAAAATTACAAACTGGAAATAAAAATTCAGTACAGGACATTAATATAAATATAAAGTAAATATAAAAGTAAAGTAATAAAAAGACAAAACCCATAAAGAGTAGGAAAAAATTCAATTATAATTGATTTAAAAAATGTAAAAAATATATAAATTTTATATATATATATAAACATTAATTCAGAATACTAATAAAAACTAGTATAGCATTTTTAAAGTAATGGTTATTTATTTTTTTTTTATATATATTTGTATTATTTATTACTATTTTTACTATATGTTATAATAATTACAATATAGTAAATATAATTAGTAAAATCCCACAGTTAAAACACCCTAACACATTATGGTAATGCAAATTGAGTTTAACTTGACTGTAAAATAGTTTTTCGTTTCTGATGAAAGGTGATACGGAAATAACTGCAATCTGAAATGCCATAAATCTTTAATAGCCCTGATAATTCAGCGCATTACTTTCGTCCTTCTGCAGTGCTGATGCAAAAACGTTTTGTTTCAATGTTAAAGCATTTATAAATAATACTAGTACTTGTATTGTACTACTTTATTCTGATTAAAATCAAAAGTATTTTGCTATTATTAATATTAGTAGAAGTATTAGTAGCAGTAGTTTTTAGATTATTGCATAATAGTAATGAGAATCTCACCTTTTGGGCGAAAAACTCAGTTTGGGGTAAATTTGTCATGAAAAAACAAATATAGACGGAAAATCTGGAGAACTAGTTGACCTCACTAATTGGTTTGACTAGTCGACCCGATCCTTGCACGCATGTCTGCCTCATCATTTCCCCTCGCTTCGGTCGTCAGCGGTCATGTGGGCTTTGCTGACTCAGGTTCTTCTGTGTGTTTGGCTCTGCTGATCTGTCCTCAGGTTCATTGTGCTTCTAAACCTGGACACAGTCAAGTCTTTCTTCACACTATTGCAGCACATTTGCATAATGCCAGCGTGCAGTTTGCTCTCGGAGTGATAGACGGCTGTGTGCATGCAACCGCTTTGCACTTCCTTTAAACTCGTTTACATTTTACTGTGCAGGTTCTCCGCTAATTTCCTTATCGATGCGCGAATGAATGGACAGACTGTTGACTCGGTTACTCAGATCAATGGCTGTGGTCTCTCATAAACCTAGTGAGCTCCTTCTAAGGTGGCAGTTTAAGATGCCATTGTGTCACTTCTAAGGTGATACGGATCATATGGCGTCAGGGTTTTTTTGTATTTGAAGCAAAGAAACATTTTTCATTTCATACACTGGTCATGTGATTATGCTTCCATAACTTGACATCTTTTATACTAGTGGACATTCAATGTTTCCTGAGTTGGAAATGAATGCAGATTTGTACATCTTTAATTATACAATGCCTCACATGTAGATTAAATTTAAACGTAACATTTTAGAAAAACTAAAATGTAATTCATAACAGTTTGTTTAATGTACTTTGATTTAATCAACTGGGAAATATTGTGCATGTATATATACAAAAATATTGTAAAAAATGTGTGTGTGTGTAATTTTCTTCTTCCATAGCCCACACTAGGTTTTACAATTCTTCGAACCAATTTTCTAAACCTTGCTGTATCACTCATTTCTGTTATTTATCTCCACGACCCACATATCAGCTAGTTCTGTCCTTGTGTGTGATTCGTTTGTCCTGCTCTGCCCTAATGAAATTTCATGACTATGAATAGCAGGACTGTGCCAGGGTGTGTGTTGAATGCCCTCTGTTCTGGAGAAATGCTCCCGTTTCTGAAGGGCTGGAGTGAGTGATGAGTAGGGGAAAGGTCAAGCCTCAAATATGCCCCGCCCCCTTACAAACCACGCCCACTTGACACTGGATAAACTCTGAAGTGTAACCTGGATTTGGAGTGCTCTACATCAGCAGCATCTCTGTGATATAGAAACAGTGTCAGTAGAGGTGATTCTACAGGGTTGATTGTTTTGCTGTTGTTCAGTGCGGGTGCTATGACAGTGTATACTGTAGATCATCTTAATAACGTATTTTAACTGTGACAAGTGAATAATAACCAGTCAAAGAGTTTTTCTTCTTGGTATACAATAGACCATTCAGAATTTCTGAGGGTGTTTTTAGAAGACGTAGTTCTGTTAAATGTAGCTGTCTAAATGTAATTTGCTGTGGTAATCAAGAAATATGTTTTAAACAAGAAATAATATATTGGGCAATACTGTATATATTGGATCAATAATTTCTGCATTGAAAGTTTCACTGATCAGCATATTTTTTGGTGAACTGTTATGCCAATAAATATTTCATAGACAGCCCTAACATTAGATATCAACTATTCATATAAAATATAATATATTCATAGAAATTGATTAATTGATGTTTTTATAAAGCTTTTACATTAATCTTGAAATTTTAATAAAATTTTGAACAAAATGATTTTATATAGTTGGTTTTCTAATGCTTTAAGTACATTGTTTATTATCATTGCAAAATAGCTTTTGCTGATAGAGCATTAAAATAATAAAGATTTATTTAAAATAATAAAGTTAATGTTCTAATGTTATGAGAAGTGACCTTCTGTTTGAAAATGAAATTAACTAAAAGCTGGAGTTTTACTGTACATTTGACATATTGGCATTAAATGAAGATAAGCGTTTGCTAAATATAATGTAGAACATTTTCTGCAAAGTTAATTTGCAATGAGTTGCATTGTGAAAAGCGCTAAACAAATACATAATAATAATTTCATTAATAATAATGGCCATCATCTTTTGCTGATATAAGTAAAATGAAGTAAAAATCTACAATTTTAATAATATATATATATTTATTTGTTTCATTTTTTATTTTATGTATATAGCTTTTTATTGTTGAATGACTAAAAGAGATAAATGACAAAAAAACTTTACCTATACACAGTTTTTACACTGCTACACGTACCATCATGTCTGAAGTGTGTTCATGTATAATTGATGCAGTTGCTGCAGTGCTGTTGTTCTTCAGTGCATTAACTTCTCTGTGTGTGCGTGCGCAGGTTTGACGGCCAGTGCGATGGCTGCTCTAATTCTCATGACCACCTCCATCGCGTCCGTGATGGGCTCCCTCTACTTGGGCTACATTCTCTACTTCGTCCTCAAGGACTTCTGCATCATATGCATCACCACATACGCACTGAACTTCATCCTGTTTGTGCTCAACTACAAGCGACTGGTTTACTTGAACGAGGCCTGGAAGCAGCAGCTCCAAGCCAAGCTGGACTAGACACACAAAACAACAACAAACGAATAGAAGGATAACAAATCATCCAACACGTGGGGAAAATGTGACCTCTGAAAAATTTGTGACTTGCCACCAGGAGACCTTGCTTCCAAACAAATGTTCATTCTGTCGTGTGTGTGTGTGTGCGTGTGTGTGTGTGTAAAACGATACAAAAAATTAAACAAGGAAAGAAAACGTGTATCTTTAGGGGCCACAGATCACAGGTTTATTGCATTGCAAGGAAGGATCGGAAAACACAAACACCAATCTTTGTCCGCTTTGATTTCTCGTTGGTTTTCTTTGTTCCCTGAGATGTTTGCGCTTTGATCGAGACAGAGAGAGCAGTCAGAAAGCACTTACGAGACAAACAGAAGAGGGTGTCCTTTCCCTGAGGAATAAAATGATGGAGAAAACATTGTGAGAAATTCTGTTTACTTGAATCCCCTGGGAAGGCCGTTGCTCTTCGAGAGCCGCCGATTCCAGCAGGACTGAATTGAAGGGTTTATAAAGGGTAAACACGAACGCTCGCAGAGATGATTCCACAAAAACGACAAATAAAGTGTAATTTTTATGTTTACAGATTTTTTTTAATTATTGTTTTGGAAGAGGACCACTCATAAAACATGGAAGAATGTGAGCTGTATGTGTGTAGATCGGATTTGTCTGTGACTACTTTTTTTTATTTTTATTTGTTTTGCAGTTCTGTAAATAGCTGCCGCAAAGCAATATTCCAGACTAGTTTGTGTTTAACCGTTGAAACATTAAAAAAGTCCCAATCTACGGCATGTCCGTCACTTCCACTGAGTGCTTTCAACCGTTTTACTCCTCCTGAAGGGTCCTGGTGCAGATTAAACACTGCATTGGTTGTGTTGGAATTGCTTCATCTCACCAAGATTGAGATCGAGTTGTAATGTTGTTAGACTCGAGAGTTATTTATTTCTCTGTCAGCGCTCATGACACTAAATCAGGGTCTGGCTTTAAAGAAAATACTAAGTAAAAAAAAAAAAGGCCATTCAAGATGTAGATGAGTTTGTTTCTTCATCAGATTTGCAGAAATGTGTTGTGCCGTCAGTGTCTCATCAATGGATGCTCTGCAGTGAATGGGTGCCGTCAGAATGAGAGTCTGATAAAAACATCACAATAATCCACATCACTCCAGTCCAGCAGAAGAAGACAGAAGCCTGTGGATTATTGTGAGGTTTTTAATCAGCTGTTTGGACTTGTATTCTGACGGCACCCATTCACTGCAGAGCATCCATTGATGAGAAGTGATAAAATGACAAGTTTCGTTTTTTATGAAGAACTGTATTGTTAATAAACTCATCCAGAAATTCATAATTTCATCTGAATTTGTTGGAATGACCAAAACGTAGCCTGGCTTCTGTGTCTTTAAAGCTCATAGGAGCTTAGTCTGGCCAAGCTACCTTACTACCTGCCTTCTGGGAGGCTGGGGTCTCATTGGTTCCCACTTTTTTGGGAACGGAAATGCTGTAAAACGACAGCTTTGCCAGACTAACTTTGCTCGTGAAATAAAATGTAGCATCACAGGAAGTATGGGCGGGCCCAGGCTAATTGAAAGATCATGTGGGAAGTTTTCATTGTGTTTTTGCAGATCAAAACAGTCAACTTTAGACTACTGTCTTGTTTTTGTTGTCATAACTGATGTTTCTTGCAGAAGTAAATGGAGAGGTTTTTCCCAGGTTTCCATTCTTTGTGCTTGAGGTTTAGGTTTATATTTTTTATGTTTATCATACTCAAAGCTACCGTTTGTCATCTTTGTGTTTAGTTGGTGATTTTCAGGTGAATATCTGGAGACGTCACATGAGCTGCATCTATTGTACTACTGAAATGTAATTCATCCCACTTCTGTTACCCAGAAACCACCACTTCCCATGAAATTACACTTCCCCACAGTTCTTGCTCCCTTCACCTCTCAGTGTTTGTCTCTAGCTGTTTTTTTTTAACAGAAAAGCCAGTTTTAGTCCATCTTTAAGTTTGTTTGGAGTCAAACTGCATCAGATCTTCGATGCACACTATTACTGATAAACGTCAAAATAAAGGATCATTGATGGTTCCTTAAAGAACCTTTAACATTCCATTCCACTAAAGGTTGTTTATAGTAAGGTTTTTGCACAAAGAAAAACAAAGTTATTCAAAGGTTCTTTGGGGAACCAAAAACGGTTCTCCTATGGCGTTGCTGTGAAACCCCCGTTTAAAACCTTTATTTGGTGTCAGCGCTTGCACTGTTGTGTCTGAATTTACCAACTATCCAATCCAGTATTGCACAAGTCCTCCTCATACTCCTCGTTTCTTTTCAAATGGCCATTGTGTAGATGATAGGAGCTACTGGAACATGGATATGTGATGCGTTGTTAAAGTCAAGAGAGACTAAATGAACTGGTTTAGTGAACATGAAACGACGTGAATGTAAGCGATTGATCTACAGACTGTTGGTGTCTCAGTGAACAAAACATGTTTACTGCAAAACAGAAGTTTGCCCTCATTCACAACCCTTCAGAAGTTGTTTCTACTCAGACTAAACTCTTGGTGATGTTAAGTTATTCTTCGACCGGTTGTTTTAATTTATTGCTCTTTCTTTAGTCTTTGTGTTGGTAGTGTTTGGTTGAGATGGTTCGAGCTCTGCAGTCGATGTGATTTCTACATTAGTTGCGTGTGAGTTCTGTTGGTTTTATATATTTCACACAGACTAATTATGATGCCTAATTATGAATGGTCATTTCTCCAATTAAACTCAACACCAAACAATTTGCAACTTGTTTTACTTCAGAAATGTGACGTGTTTCAGAGTGCAACTGGATATTTATTGTGAAGAGCATCCAATTGTGTAAATATTTTTTATTAACCAATAATCTGAGCAACACGATCGTAAAAGTTGTTTTATGTGCATCGTTTTTCTAGTATTACAAGAAAATTGTAATAATGGAACTTGTTAGGAGTAGGGAAGGTGTTCGCTGCAACAAAAAATGTATTACTCCATATTTTTGTCTCTTTTTCCAATTAAAAAATGAATTGAGAACTTAAAATGTTAAGGCAACCAGCTTCAGCAGATTTGTTTTTAGTTTATTCAACAAAAAGTGGAGAAAATTAAAAATCTGCTGAAACTGGTTGCCCTAAAATATTAGGTTCTGAACTTTTTTTTTTTCTTACAGTGCTCAAATATGTACACTTTCATCAAGATATATTTAGTAAAAGAAACACGCCATTGTTTTTAAGTGTCTGTGCTTTTTGTTTTTGAAAAATCAAAAACAGTTTATTTTTCTGATCCCATCAGGGATTTAATTAATAATAATAATAATATTTAATTTTGGTACTTTGTTCAGAAACAAGACTCGGTTTGCTTCTAAAGTAAATACATCTTTACATTTGCATTTCTTTTGCAGTGTAGAAAGTAGTTGGTTATGGCGTTACGTTGAGTTTCAACATGATGACATCGAAGGCTTTTGGGGGGAAAACCCAATATTTTATTGCATATAAAATTTATATCTAATTCAAATGACAAGATCCCCCCAAAGTAATGAAAAAGGGTTGCCTTCACAGCGTTAAATCCATTAAAAGTGCCTTCTGTATGTCCACTGGGCCTTGGGTTGGTAGTGAGTTAAGACTGAGATCGGTGACCACTGAAATATCTGCGCTCTTATCGTCTCAAAACCTTTTCAAATGCAAAAAGTCCAGATGTCTCACGAAGCGGTTTGGTTGTTCCTTCATGCATCTCGTTTTATTTCTAGACTCACGTCCTGAGGATCGTACGATGTGAGTTTCTGAGTAAATAGCAATGTTTCTTTTTTAGTCCTTCTGTTTCCTGATGTAATTATCGGGCCGTCTTGATGACGACGAGCCCCTGTAGATGTACAGACTGTTAACGTTCTAGCTCTTTCAGTAGATACACACACACACACGAGAAACGGACGGATCGGAGAGATGTCATGTTTGGCCTCAGTTTTTATTTTTCAGTCGTACCTTTTTGGGGTATTTTTGTTTGTGGAGAATAGACTGTGTTTCGGTTTGCTTCTGTATTTGCCAAATATGAGTAAACAATGCTGTATTTTCTTACGTGGATGAGGTGTTTGGGAGACGGACGTCGGAGGAATTCAGCTGGAGAAGACACCGCAGTGAACATGAACGAGTGTCATTGTTGTGTGGATTGATCTGCCATTAAAACATTCCCCCAGACCTCTCTGAGCACTTCTGTCCTTTGACCTCCGACCTCCTGAGAGATACACTGTTCTGAGATTGATACGGGCTGTGTTTGGAACGGCGTATTGCTCCTCACAGCACTATTTCTGAAGTGTGTAGGATGTTGTGTATGCAAAGTATTTTGAATGTTTGGAAATGGTGCTAGAACTCACTGAACAAGGTACTTTATTAATAATGCAAAGCACTCAATTCTAGTGTGTTAAAAAGCATTTGACATTTTTAAGAGCAAAGGTTATTTTAAACTTCTCAGTGTTCGTCAAAATGTTTAGATTCTTAAATGTTGTATAAAATGATCTAAAGCAGTTTTTTTTGTTTTGGTTATTTTTTTATTAGATAATACAACATAGAGAGGTTTATATACCGTACTACCAGATATTTATGTTTAAGCTTGATTTCTGTGAAACTGAACAAAATTGAGACTTTATATCTTAATCTTGCATCTCAAAGTAAATGTTTCTCAATTTAAGGATGTGTAGATATTTGTATTAGAACATAAAAAATACAAATACTGCAGAAGATGCTTGAGATCAAGATAAAGATATCAATCTTGATTTCTGAGAAACCGAACAAAATAAGCTCAGAAAAATCTATTTAAAGCTAATAATAATAAAATGTTAATTTAAAGCTCCATTGGCAGATATGCTCCAACTTTCCATCTAATGCCATTTTGCTTTTAAAGGTAAATCAATCTTGATTTATGAATGAATTTGACGAGATAGAAATACAGATTAAATCACATTTCGGGGTGTATTTTTGGAGAATTTGGATATTTTCCTTTTTGCTTCTGCAATCAGGTTTTTCTCCTGAGAAAGATTGACTATAGCTTACAATCTGAGGGAAGTCTGTAAGGAATGAGATTGGCTTTCATTCATTCTTCAGCATATTCTACAGAAATCTCTCGTGTCCTTGTGCTTCTTTTGTAAGCTGACTGTAATTCTCACTCGTCAGAAGCAGTATTTTTGCATCTATCGCAGTGCGATGCCTCGTCTCAGACCTCATCCGTCTACTAATTAAACTTTCTTTCTCCACTTCGTTCTAAAACTAGCATGCGGTAAAGCTGTTTCCATGGTAACGGTTTACAGCAACGCGTAATAAAGCACATGCTGTACTAACAGCTGGAGAGTTTAGAAAAAAAAAGTTTAGAAAACCGCAAAGAAATACAATAACATGAAACAATCCACTCAAAGAAGTTCATCTCTTGCCGTCTCTCACATCAAAATCCAGACACATATTCGTTTAGATCCGTTTTGGCTCGTTGCAGATTTCTCTCCTGATTCAGACCAGAACACTTTTCCAATGGAGGAAGCGTTATGAATTACGACCTGTATTTTATCTTAATGCTGGATTAGATTCATCACTCATTCTGACGGCACCCATTCGCTGGTAAGCAGCTGACGCAATGCCACATTTCTCCAGTCTGATGAAGAAACACACTTTGAGATGTTGAATCCTGTGAGGTTTGGCCTAAATACATCTGAAGTGAATGTAGAGAACAGAAGAAATGCGTTTCAGCTCTGATGACAATAACATGAGTCTCAGGTCTGATGTCGAGGAATGTCGTTTATTTCGATGACATCACTGAGGAATGCCTGGAAGGTCCACATGTACATTTGCTTATTATGAATATACAAAACTGCACACATCGCTGGTCACTCACACGCACTGAGATCAAACTAAAACCAGAAATATTTTCATCATGAAAGACCGGAGCCAATTATCACAAGAAGATTCAAATTAATAGAAAATGAGCGTTTAATAAAACACTGCCAGTGAAATACACAGTGGCCCAATCCTGACGCTACATTGACATTTATTCATTTAGCAGACTTCAGGATGAGTACAAACCTGATTTCAAAAACACGTCCGGGTCACATTTCAACAAAATTTTTTTTATTTTTTTAATATTTATTTTTATTAAATCCATGTTTTATTTCTCTCATCATTACTCAATGTTTTTTATTACAGTAATGCATTTTTTTAAAATATAAATTTACATAAAGGTGTAAGAAATACTACCATGAGTCATTTACAGTTTAAATGTTTTTTGCTCAAATCCTTGTCAAATTATTATTCTATGCAGTTATATATAAGTTTGAAATATATTATGGTGATATTTGCTGTATTGCTTTCATTCAGATTTATAAGCATATTTAAATAATGTAGTTATGTCAATGATCCTTGCTAGATATGATTACTGTTATGTAATTTTATTACTTTACAGTTGGAATGAAGTGGTTTTTATTCACAGTACTGAATTTGGGGATAAACGTGTCTTAACAGTAATGCAACATAATTCAGTTGCTGGTCCTAGATTTTTCTTCAAACCAGAATGATGGTCTGTTTATTTCCTTTTGAGGTGAAAGATGAGCCGGACACGCTCTTAACAGGTTTTACGAGATTCTCTCATCTGAACATCATTGCAAACATTCACAATATAAATCCCAGAGTCTGAACACCAGCAAAAGACAAGTATATTCCAGTTTAATAGTGTTACTGTGCTTCACTTCTGCAGTCAGAACCAGCTAAAAAAAAACTTAGTTTTCCCAAAAACAAACAGCACGTGGATTCCTGTGGATCTGAGTTTCTCACACAGGTGTGATTGTCACAGTGTAGCACATATAAGGCACTTCCACCTGATAAACAGTCCGTCCTGACCTAGCATTGCCTCGCAGGAAGCAGTTAATCCAGCTCACTGGCAGGGATACCTGGCCCAGGTGGGCAGCACACCTGTCTCATTGGCGATCCTCCAGTATCTCTCCCGCAGCAGAAACGCTCCGGCTTTGGGCTGCCGCTGCCGAGTGAAGACTCCCTTCTTATTCCCAACCACTCGGTTGATAGCTGGAGACCGAGAGAGATCAATGCATGATTTCCTTCAAGAAATGGTTCACTGAAAATGAAAATGTCCTCACTTTCAAGTTCATCAAAGATTGTTTCTTCATTGGATTTGCAGAAATATAGCATTGCATCAAATGTCTCAGCAATGGATGCTCTGCAGTGAATGGGTGCCGTCAGAATGAGTCTGATAAAAACATCACAATAATCCACATCACTCCAGTCCAGCAGTCAATGTCTTGAGGACACAAACGCTGAAACAAATCCAGCATTAAGATCTTCCTCCAGTGTTTTTCATATTTGTTCAGAGCTTTTTTGGCTTGTATACGCTGCTTGGTCTGTGCAGACTTCTCTCCTGATTCTGACCAGAGTTATTATAGATTATAGACTTGTACTGGAGTTAAAACACATAAATGCTGGGTTAGTTTAGTCTTCTCCAGATCTTAACTGGTGGACTGGAGTGCTGTGGATTACTGTGGTGTTTTTATTAGACTCTCATTCTGACGGCACCCATTCACTGCAGAGCATCCACTGCTGAGACACTGATGAAGAAACAAACATGATCATGGAAGGCCTGAGAACACTTTCATTTCTAAAACAACTACTCCAAACACTTCAGGGCAGAACATGTGTAAATAAAGTCTGAGATTCCATACTGAGGATCTGACATGATTTCACGCTCTTATCTGAAGCATGAAAAACCTGTTCAGAGAAAAGGAAAAGGCTGCGGTTGCTTCTTACTTTGAGCCGTCATGAAGTCGGCAAAGTTCCAGATCAGTTCTCCAATCACAAACTCCTTCCTCTTCTGGTCGAACACGTTGTGGTAGTTCTGCAGGACCGTCTTTTGATAATCCTCCGTGAACATCATGGGTGGATCCTGCAGGACAATAAACACACGAGGCTCACTTCTTCCCACAGCTATCAACGCTGGGTCAACGGAAAAGAAAACTGCATTACTAGGTTAAAAAGATATTTTGTATAAATAAAGAGACACACTATATTGAGTCCAATAATAATAATAATAATAATAATAATAACAATTTATATTCATTTTTATTTAGCTCTAAATAAAAGTAAATAAATAAAATGACTAAATTGTTACATTTAAATACAGTGAATAAAATAGATACTAAATAATGATAATAATTACAAATTAAAAAACATTTTATAAACTGCAGGGAAAAGTCATGGAAATCAATAAAATTAATATTTAATCTGCCAAAAATGAGCAAACTCCCCACAATGTGTCATAAACTAGTACACACATGCACACACACACACACACACGGGTCAAAGACAATAAAGGCATTAAGCATAAAACGATAAGTGTAATACTGCTTTAAATATTAAAATGTAAAAGTTTTCTGTCTCAATTATTTGCAATTTCTCAGCAAAAAATAAATATACATTTTTCCTTTATTTACTAAATGTACCCACTAAAATATCATTCAGTACCTGGTGTGATCACAACAAAAATCTATTTCACACATTGAAGACTAATTACTTTCACCCCAAACACTAATTAGATGTATTTTTTTTTTTATTTGTTACTATCCTAGGTTTTGCTCATTTGTAGGTAAGAATTTTTACTAATATAAAACAACAAATATATATATATATATATATCTATATATCAGGCTGGATATTTACTGAAACAGGGTCTTGTGATGATCTGCTGAGGTGTGTTTAGGACTCACGCTGTGGAGGCCGGGCACAGCGTCTGCTCCGTACTCGCTCTGGATGATGGGTTTCTTGTATTTGCCGTACCAGTTATCAAACTGAGTGTTGAGCTGAAGACTAATGATCTCTGTGTGACCCGGGTCATGATACCACGAGAAATAGCTGTTCACGCAGATCACGTCCACATACGGAGCCTGACGACCAGAACACAGCAAATCACAAACAGCTCCCCTCCGCTATATATAGAGTTCAGTTATCAAAACCACACAAAACATTACATTCAGAGCAGTGAGACATCTGAGTAACTGTACGAGAGGACGATGATCATGAAATATCTCCCAAAATACAATAAAGAGACGTGTAAAAAGAAATTGTTAGTAAATTTTACAATTTTAACAAAAAAAAGGCAACTAACACAGGAAACTTTGAAGTTTCAAAAAAGAAGAAATGTGTGTGTGTGTGTGTGTGTGTGCGTGCACCTGGTATTTATCACCTTAAGGGGACCAATTGTCCCCACAAAGATAGCAATACCAGTAGATTTTGACCTTGTGGGGACATTTCTTAGGTCCCCATGAGGAAACAAGCTTATAAATCACACTGAGTTAAGTTTTTTGAAAATCCAAAAATGTGCACAGCTTCCTGTAAGGGGTAGGTTTAGGTGTAGGATAGGTGTAGGACAATACCACATACAGTCTGTACAGTATAAAAACCATTACGCCTATGGAATGTCCCCATAAAACATGTAAACCCAACATGTGTGTGTGTGTGTGTGTGTGTGTGAGTAATTTATAAAGGATATGTGAGACACAATTGCAACACTAAAAGAGACATCTTTGTTATTGAGCCTAGTAGATGAAGACTGTACTAAAGACTTTTTCTTCTTTCTTTCCTATGCAGAAGTTCAGGAGGAAAGTGCAGGAGTCGACACAGGTCCTGCGGGAGCTGGAAATCTCATTACGGACCAATCACATTGGGTGAGTTCATCTGTGTATATGCGTGTTCATTAAATACTGCTCATGCTGTAGCTGTAATCACTGTTCTGAGTAACACAGACACACTCCAAAAGCCCTCATGTAAGATGCACTGAAGCTGAAATAATGCTCTTTTGTGTGAGGCGGCACATGTTGCAGCCAAATGCTCCTGAACGGACTTGTCATATTTCTACACAGTGGAATTCTCCTAGAACGCCAACTAGATTTTGTTTTGTGAATCCCAGCACAACTCAATCAGAGTGGAGAAATTTTAAGATTTAGTAAGAGCTGAAAATCACACGCCCAGTTGCATGCTGGGAGCTAGAATTAAGCGGATGTGGAAAGGCTGACGGGAACTCGGCGAGGTCGGGAAAATGTCACAACAGGAAAATGGGAAGATGTAATATTACAGTAGCAATGTCGTCCCATAAATAAGTGTTATCGTAGTTTCATTATTTCCCAGAACCTCCGAGCTGCTAGACAACCCGTACAGAGATTTAGCTGCCATATGGTACTAAACTAGATTACATAAATGATCTAGATGAGATAAAGCAGTATTATCTGCTCACAGAGGGTTCAGTAAGAGTAACTCAACAGAAAGGTAACTCAAACTCTGTCCCTAGAGTTGCAAATATTGCAAATTATTCCTTCTGTCCCCAAACAATGTATTTTTTTCATTCGTTCATTATGTTAAAGTTCTAGTTTGAGGGATACTGATCATTAAGCTGATCATTAATGTAAAATAAACAAATGATGTTTGACCTTTAAATGAATTCCAAGAACCATGCAATGCAATTATATAGATGAATAACTGTCTGCTTATATTCTATATCCATAGTTCCGTCTTAATGTTCAGATAAATACATTTAGTCACATATGAGTAAAATTGCTCATTAGAAAAGCAAAGGACATAGAGACATAACTCATTTCTATTTCACAACTGTGAGATTTTCAGGTGTTGGCCTACTTTTCACTGCTAAGAAAAGGTGAAAACTGGCTTTTGATCATTTCTGGGTTCCTTGTGGTCTTTGTCAATGTGTGTGTGTGTGTGTGTGCAGTATTCTGGGATGTCTCTGCTGTGTCTTTGAAGTATCTATCACTGCTGTTGCTCTGAAGGAGAGATCCAGCTGCATGAAACCTTTGCTTTCAGTCTCCAAACTGTGTTGAAGCTGTTTTTTAAGCTACTGAGACTCTGTTCCATGATGCATATTTCATGACGTTTGTCTCCGTATGGAAGTGTGGTTTCTGAATGCTGGGACACACTGTGAGCTCTGTGGAGTCTCCTGGATTATCTAGTCTAACTACTGCATGTTTACTAATCATGGAATTAACTCTATAATGTAGTAATGATAAAACATCAAAGCAATGCAGTAATGCGCACAAACTTTTGATGGATAGTTTTTTTTGTAATTCTCTCTCTCTCTCTCTGTTTAGGTGGGTGCGGGAGTTTCTGAATGAGGAGAACAAGGGTTTGGATGTGTTGGTGGAGTATCTTTCGTTTGCACAGTATGCTGTCACGTAAGTCACCCGTGATTGTACTGAACATGAACACAATGAACACAATGGCTCCTTTCACACAGACCGCCTCTGTATCTTTGGGTGGCTCTGACTACATGCCTCACTGCTGCTCCGGGAGGACCCACGAGCGTGTGTGTGTGTGTGTGTGTGTGTGCACAGCCTGTTCACTGGGATCAGATCAAGTCACAAGATCTCATTTACAACCAATGGCATTTTACAACCTGATAAGTAACTTGCTTTATTGTAATTTGGTGGAAAAGACTGTAATAACAGCTCAATGCCACATCACAACATACTACACACTAGAAAATTAGTTAAAAAAAAGTATCTCAACTTATAACTGTATTTATTATTACTTATTTTACTATAATATAGTTTTACCATTTAAAATAATTATTTTCTATTTGAATATTTTAAGCTGAAATTTTAATTTGATCCTTCAGAAATCAGTCTAATATTTAGATCTGCTGCTGTTGTAGATTTTGCTGTTGTTTGATATTTCTGTGGGAACCAGGATAAATTATTTCAAGGTCTGATCAATAGAACATCTAAAATAACAGCATTTATTTAAAAAAGTACATATAATAAATTTGATTTTTTGTAATAATCTAAAAGTCTTTATTTTGCCTTTGATCAAATAGTGTAACTACCCAATTTTAAAAAGAGCTGACCGATAGATAGATTGATAAAAACATCAACTAGACAAAATTCCAAAAACGTGTTCATGCAAACACATATTTAAATAATGTTTTATTTTATTTTATTTTTTTATAAGGATGTACAAAAAAACAACAACAACAAAAACAATATGCCATTGTTATTTTGGTAAATCCTGTTGTATGCTCGACAGGTATGATGGTGACAGTTCTGAGAACAGCACAGAAAACTCTGTGGATAAATCTAAACCCTGGAATCGATCGATTGAAGATCTCCATGGAGGAAACCACCTCTCATCAGCTGTCACAGGCAACAGCATCTCCAGAGCCAGCAGACATTCAACCATAAGGTGTGAACACACAAACAGACGTTCTTATTATTACAGCAGAAACAAAGACCCTGATAGCATCTAACATTTCTGAACGTGATATGGTTGTTTCGACTGCAGAGGCTGTGTACAGACTCCATGTGATTTCTGAAAGGCTCTTTTGTATAGTCATGAGGCCCGTAAGACTTTAAATGGCTTAGGAAACAGAACACAGTCAACGTGTGTCTGTCTGTCCGTCTGGCCACTGACTCACAAAACTGGCTTAGACGGTTTTATTCTGATGAAGAATGGACAACTGACACATCACCACCGTATGAGTATTAATACAGAAACTTCCCTGTCTGTTACTGAGCGTCCTGATGACAGGACAGAAGTATTTACACGGACCCTGAGGGGATCTGTTTGAATGGGTTCAATATGTTAAGCCCCCTTCACTTGAATTGGATTAAGGTCTAACCCTTATGCAGTAGTCAGAAAGAATTCCAGATTCTAATTTTAGAATTCTGCTCAGTTGTTTCTTCTAGGCTCATATCTAAAGCTCATATCTATTCAGAGGAGTTCTGCAAATATATGAGACATGCATCTACTGTGTGTAAAGACAAAAGAAAGCCCCACTGCAGACTCCAAAGTCTCAACTTAAATAAGAAATGAGTGTAGACTTAGCATTTGTTTGTGTTTATTTTACTGACCAAATAGTTAATTGGGCTTAGAGTTAATACTGAAAATGTTATTCTTAAAAAAGATCACCCATTCTACATGTATGAGTAAGTGACACTCTATAATAGTACAGTATATAGAATATAGCTATATAAAAAAATAATTAATTGTAATTCTGTGGGAATATGGAGGTTCACACCCCAGCTATAATAATCCGTGGTCATTTACCATTGAGATATTACTACAGTGTTTTTGTTTGTTTTTTTGTATTTTAAAAGTCTAAACGGTTTTTTTTAATTATTGATTTTTTATTTTAGTTTTGGTTATTTTAGTACCTCACGTTTGAGTGTAAATGTTTCATTAGAAACTAGCTAAAAAATGATTTATTTATTTGTTTTTAAAATAAAATTTTTCATGATTTTAGTTATAATTTGGAATAGTTTTAGACTACATACCCTGATAACATTTAAAAATGAACTTTTTGTGGTTTTAGCTTTTGTAAGCTTTAGTGACCCTGATTTTAGTAACTACATTGATATGGAATGATATTGTTGGAATCACTTTTATATTTATTAACATATTTCAGCTGATTAAAACACATGCAACCATTTAGAATCAGACTTTAAAAGATGGTAGAAGATACAGTATAACTGCCATGCGGGCTTATATCAAACAGAGCTTGGTGCGTATGCCAGTTATTGATATTATCTTTCTCGATATGAACAGGCATTCAAGAAATTCTATTCATATGTGCCAATAATTTTCTTTGGGTGTAACTTTATTAATTTTGTGTACCTTATTAATAAAGCCCACTTTGGTCTAATGGTTTTGCTAGAATTTTGTCACAGGTTCTGTTGAATTCATCTGTGTAATTAATGCAGTTGTCACTCTGTCTGCAGTTTCCTGTTGTGTGTTCCCATCTGCAGCACAAGGCATGTTCTTTTTGTCCTTTAGATAGAGTCTCCTCTCCCCTCCCCTCCATGTCTCACTACTGTGCAGAACTATGGAGGTTAGATTACAGAGTGTGTTCAGTAGCTATAGCTGTGTGTCTGAGCCTCTGATAGAACTTGCCCTCATGTAGTCTGTCAGGCATAATCACTCATTTTACTTGTTATTTTAAGCTGTTTATTCAGATCATGCTGCTGTGCAGGGGATTTATGTATTCACTTCATCATTCCTCACCATGAACTTTACCTGAAGTGGCGTGATTGCATAGATCAAAGCTTCTGCCCACATACAGTAGTTTGTTTCCATGCTTCCCCTCAGCTCTTAGTAATTTGCAATCTTAAATTATGTACTGTTTTAATTTTTTTAAAGAATAATTCTCAAATTTCCCAATGCCCTCCTGAAGAACACAGACTCATCCACAATGCCCAAAGTGCTCAGAGAAAAGAGGGTATGTCTGCTGCATTTAGTGTTTAGATCAAAGTTTAGTAGCTTGTTATAGAGTTCAGTAGACATCAGATAAAATAGTATTGAGTTATTGAAATGATTATTGATACCAACTGTATATAATATAACTTCATGGTAACACTTATACGACTCACATATTTAAATTTAATTACAAGGGCTTTCAAAAGGCAATGCATCTATTATATGACAAAATATTTCATAATATGTTGTATGATTACAGTTACAGTATAATGCATTACAATATTTAAGCCTACCTATTTGTTGTTAGAATTTTTACTGTATGTTAATAAGAAAGTTTTGTAAGATGCAGTAGATTATGTTTAGATCTTAAACTGTTCTCAATACATGTAATACATCATTATAATGTTTTTTATGATTATTAATATGATATTTATATAGCAGTATTCATACATAATAAGGGTTATGCAATATAGGTATAGTTATACCCAACGTAAAGTTTTATCAGAAATATCAGAAACTGTATAGAAAACAACATAGAAAGGCTCAGCTAGGGGTAGTCGAGCAGAACCTGACTTTGCTTAGTTCGACGTGTTTCTAGATCACCAACTTTGTTAGCCAATCAGATTTGAAAAAACAGTTTATAGTTTTTGTGAAGTTTACACTCAATGTTTGGTGCTTTTACAGCTTATCAGTGTCATTCATTATTAAATATGATAGCGAGGGCTAAGGTTCGGCACCCGGCTCATGCTCTCGGTACCCCCAGAGGAGAGGATTTGAACTGGATGGAGGAGATGTGGGAGGAGGAGGGTTTTTGCAAACGCGAGATGCAAGCAGAAGGAAAGCGGGAGTATTTATAGCTGTCAGGCGAGAGATGATTGGGTGAACTTGATTAGGAGATGCGAAACAGCTGTGATTAATTCAGCCACCGCTCCTCTCGAAACTCCGTTATTGTCAGAACGATCACTTAGGTGTAGAGGTATGGTCAAAACTAAAATTTTGTTCCAGGGTAAACTAAATATGTTAACCTAGGAGCACGTTGATTTAGCAAAACCAGGACATGTGAGTGGTCGATAGGGATCATCTCTATCACAGTTACATGCTCATGTTGCTGGTCATGACTACACATTTTTGTGATTTTAAGTCATTTAAATGCAATAGGAAGCAAAATAAGAATTGTTTGCTTTTAGAGAGCTGGTGCTCCTCGAGCGGGGGAGTTATTTTTGCTGCTTTATAGGCCTTGAACACTTGAATACACACCCTTGTATGTGTCAAATATGCCCGCCTTTGCAAGTATCCTTGTAAACAAAGTAATTTAGGTCTTAAATGAAAGCAAACAGCTAAGAAAGAAAACACATCTGGGTCACAATTTATTTTAAGGTCCAATTCTTGTAATCAATAAACCACTACATATGACTTTTACCTCAATAAACTCCTAATTTGATGATTTTATAGTTAGTAAGGTAGTTTTGTAAGCTTAGGTATTGGATAGGGATATGAATGTAGAATATAGTCATGCAGAATATGGAAAAATAATAAACAGTAATAATAAACAGCCAATATGGCATTCTAATAAGCAACTAGTTAATAATGAGAATGTGTCTCTATACTAAAGTGTTGCACACATGTGTAATGGTATACTGGATCCAGGCAATTCTTAAAGTTGCTTGTCTTTGGTGAGCCTGAGGTTGTGAGCCTGGTTAGTAGTTTTTTTGTGATAATATTTTGCTGACGAAAATTATCATATTTCTATAGTATCAAAAAATTCTATATAATAAAGACCCTATTTAAACCAAAAATAACTATATTGTGATATACTGTTAACATGAAATAAAATGACTCATAAGATTTTGGTCATATCGCCCACACAGGTTTCAGTACTCAATTTATAATTATAAAGGAACATTCCAGATGATGTACTTCCAGAGGAAGTCTTTTGGCAAAATACTGCAACAGGATATGCTTTAAACACACTCTCATTGGAAGTATAACCACAAGATTACTCAGTACACAGCGTTTGATGAGTGTGATGAAATGTATTGTCTTTGTAAATTTATCAGAATAGGAATATATCAAAATCTACACAATACTTTTTACACTAAACAAACTCCACCTACAGTACAGGAATTACATCTGTAGCACACTGCACACACAAAAAAAAAACAATTACACTCAAGCCATGTCATGTTTATTGATAAAGCACTTTATACAGTACAGATTGAGCTTTACAGTGATAATCAATGTCACAAAATTTGGAATATTAATTGAATATTAAATGAATATTAATTGTCTTTTTGAGCCACAACTAACACGTTTAGAGGCTTAAAAGCTGAAAAAACAATAACAACAGCAAAAAATATTTGTTCAGATGAAAATGATAGTTTCTTAGTTTAAAATGTTATATAAGTTTTAAACCTCAAACTTTTCAAATACAACATTTATCATTATATGTTCTTTAGATACAGTTTTTTTGATAACACTTTATATTAGGTGGCCTTAACTACTATGTATTTACAGAAAAAAAAAAGTACAACGTACTTATATCATATATGACTTATATATAATTGTTCGTATTTTATTATAAAACAGATAATACACATTTCTGCTATTGAGGTTGGATGCAGGTAAGGTTAAGATCAGGTTTGGTGGTATGGGTAATAAAAAGAATGTAACATATAAATGTACATATAAAGAATGTAATTATAAAGTGTAATTATAAATGCAATTAAATAAATTATAAATGTAATTATCAATTACATTAATACAGATGTAATTAAATCTAGGTATTTTAAAAATATAAGTACAATGTAAAAACGTGTGTGTACACAATAAGTGCACTGCACCAAATTATTAAGTCAAATGTAAGTACACAGTTAAGGCCACCTAATATAAAGTGTGAACGTTCTTTAATTTTATTTATTTCTTTATTTTTTTCAAATTGACAAACGCGAACCAACTTATTTTCTCTATAAGAAAACATATAGCTTGGAGCATCAACTTTTGCAACTACAGAAGACATGTTTAAGCGTGTGTGCTTGTGAAATCACCTGAATGATACGAGTTAGGAAAACTGTGTTCTGGATGAGCACAGTCTTATATCCGGATATACAGATTGACAAAGACATTACACACAGAATGTGTAAGCTGCGAGAGCTTCTAGGTCCCTGTGATGTTCTGGAAAAAAGAGGTTTAGAAGGTGGAGTTACAGCTGAAATGTTAGCAGATGTTAACTCTACCCATTTTGAGGTGAGAGCACAGGAGGATACCGGTTCCACACGAAGGCTATAGAATTTAGCGAACGTGTTAGGGGTCGCCCAGCCCGCATCTTTACAAATATCTGCCAGCGAGGTGCCACGTGCCAGTGCCCAGGACGATGCCACACTCCCTGTTGAGTGGGCCCATAACCTTAGGGGGCAGGCCACACCCTGTTCTTGGTAGGTCAGGGTGTTGGTGTCCACTATCCAGTGGGCCATCCTCTGCTTGGAGTCGGCATTCCCCTTCTGCCGGCCTCGGCTGGTCTGAGGACCTGAAGCTTTGTGTCTGGTGAACGTAGCATCTTAGAGCTCTGACGGTACAGAGCAAAGGTATGGCTGGGCCTGCCTCCTCCGAGGGCAGTGCTTACAGGTTCACCACCTGGTCTCTAAAAGGACTAGTGGGAACCTTGGACACATAGCCGGGTTCGGAACGATTCGTCGACCGTTCAATTCGTCCTGCCATTGAACATATTCAAGCAGTTCAACACTGACTGAGCACATTCCTGCATGAGGCGTACTGTTTGTTTGACCGTTGATGACGCCGTCACACCAGCCACTAGTCCTCGAAGTAGGAGAGGAAGCTGAATGTTAGATGCTCGGCTCCGAAGCGAAAAGCTGAACATGCGCTGCACCAGATGCTCATTCATACTCATGCTGTGTTCAGCTGCAGCTGGATGCAATCAGCGCATCTTCATTAGCATGTTTTAATACACTTGAATTGGATTGGTCTCTTTAAGCGAGATCCCAATTTCGTCTCTCATATCCGACGTGACTCGGAGTGACCAACGGAAACGGAACAATAATTTTGTGACTCTCAAAGCATTTCATTCCAAATAATTTTCCTAAATGTATCAGATTTTTGCATCTTATTTTATGTCAGGTTCTTGCATTTAATCAATAAATTCAGTTGGAATTAAGACATAACTATACTATTACCAATCAAATTAAATCAGCATAATTTTGTACTGCAGAAGCAGAATTTGCATTTCACTCAGACCAATGCAAAAAGACCAACAAGTGGGCGGACAACATGCTAATGTTGCATGTTAATGTCAACATCAAAATGCTTGGCATTTGTTTAAAAAAATGACTCGTTTCAGTGATCCAGAGTCAACTCTTTATATTAAGAAATAATGACTTTATACATGGTACTTTCAGATTTAAAACTTTGCACTTTCTAATTTAAAACTTCGGGGGCACTTAATTTCTAGTGATTCATGTCTAGTTGATCACACAGATACTATTTAAACTAAACTGAGCTACACAATGAATCTCTGAATCCAATAATGAAATGCCTTTAACTGAAAATTGAGTGTTTAATCTTGTCATTACACATTACTGACATTATCTTCTCCAGTTGGATACTGTTCAGTGCTTTGACACTATTTGTATTGTTAAAAGCACTATATACTGTTAATAAAAGTGACTTAACAGTATGCTTTCATTCACTTAGAGCTGTTTTTCACACTGCATGAAAGCTCATTTTTAAAAATCCATAATAGGTAACAGTATGTGGCAGTTCACTGCATTAATGAGCGAGTCACTAAGTCATTATTCAGCTAAATGATTCAAATGGCTGATTGATTTAGGAATGAATCAATTTACTTTTTATCAATGGATCACTGAATCACTGATATATTAAAAAAAGCAAACTTATAATGACACGCCACTGTTTGTTGATGAACATCAGCTTTATTTTGGCTTTGTTTGGAATGATTTTCATTGGCGAAATAGAGCAAAAATCACAAAATTTTTTCCTGTTTGTTAAAAAATGTCAAATTTGTAATCATGCTGATATTTGGAAAAACAGCACACTTGTTTGCATTTGCACAGCTTAACTGCGCCATACATGAACTACTGTATGTGACCTGTAGTCTGTCAGGTCACATCACACGGTGAAAGCAGATGTGCTTCTGTTGGTTTTTTGCAAAATTGCATGACTTTGTGCTTCCACATGGTTAAAATGATATTCACAGTATTCTCATAGATGATACATATCATACAACTCCAGTGCAGACCTGAGTGTGGTAATGTTCTGTGTGCATGGCTGAATGAGTTCAGCTTTGAGTACAAACCGTTCCCTTAGGCGCTGTTGCTGACATATTGCATTATGCGTGTGTGTTTTCAGAAAATCACGCCCAGCTTGTCTTGTGACAGTCTTAAAAGGAACTGTGTGCCCTTTGTGTTAGTTTGTGTGTATAAACCTTCTCTAGTCTGTTTGTCAGCTTGTTTAGATTTCTCTGTTTGTGCTGTGCATTATTTTGTCTTGTGTGTATGTTTGTATGTCCTTGTCGATGGGTGAGTTAGTAAAATCCGTGTTTATTTTATACCTTTTCTTTGTGTGCATCTGTTGCTGTGCGTCTCTGTTCTCACACATAAAAGCCTTTGGCTTGGGCCCGATGGCTGGCATGCATGTCAATGACGCTGCTGTTGTGTTGTGGATGTGATATGTGTGCACAGAGAGCTTTAACTGCTGTAAGACAATAGAAAATCCTCACACATCACTCACAAGAAAAGCTGCTGACAGGCCTAAACACAGAATCTACATCAGAACATGACTGTAGATTTGTTGTTCCAAACCGGTACAACTTTATTTCTTTATTACAAAACAGATATTTTGCAGAATGCCCAAATTGCGTCTTTTCTGTGCAATAAAAGTGAATGTGTACAGCTCAAACATTCTGCTAAACATCACCTGTGTTCCACAGAGGAACTGCACAAGCATATTTTCATATGTTTGATTAACTACTGATTTCATTGGTTAGTAAACTTCAGTTGTTGTTTTACTTTCAGGTCTAACACATTACCCAGCCGGAGGACACTGAAGAATTCCAGATTAGTATGTAAGAAAGACGACGTTCATGTGTGCATCATGTGCCTACGAGCCATCATGAACTACCAGGTGAAACACATATAAACCTTTGAATATTTATTAGTAAAGACATCTTATAGGGCTTTCCAGTTTCTCCTGATCGTAGAAAATAATGCAAAACGTCAATTTTTGTGAACATTAATAGTTCAACTCCTAATAATGACAAAAAAGTCATATAACTACTATTTTACTGTAAGTAAGTTAGTCTGATAAACGTGCATGAATTAAAATCAACTGTGAGATGTGTGTGGTGTTAAAAATGCAAGACAAAAAGAGGGAGAGTTATTAATACTATGTCTATGTACAATGTACAAAGTATAAATACTATGCCGTGTTTTATTAGAAATTTGATGTAAAAAAATAATAATAAAAATAATAATAATTAAAAAAAATATATATATATATATATATATATATATAATCGCTGTATTAATTATGCTAAATTCATGTAGTACTAAATTCTGTAATTTCCCCCAAATCTCTGGAAATAACTTTTTTTTGGAAAAAAATCCCTTTATTGTTAATTGTTAAGTCCTGGTGAGACTGGATTCATACTGTCACTGACATTTGCTATATCCAAAAACCTGTTGACATTATTTAAATTAAAGAGAAAAAAACAAACAAACAGTAAGGTCCAGTTGTTCAACAAGTTTCAGTTCATTAGGGAAGAAATTCTGGGCTTCACTTATACAGAAAACCTGTACACACACACACACACACACACACACTGATTCATGGAAAGCTGTTTGGTCTTTATTATGTTTTATGTTCAGATAATAAATCTTAAAGAGCCTGCCATGATTACTAATTAGTTCTCTCTCTGTCTTTCTCTCAGTATGGCTTCAACATGGTTATGTCTCACCCTCATGCTGTGAATGAAATTGCACTAAGTCTGAACAATAAGAATCCCAGGTAACCCATTGAGCTGGAGTAAATGTGTGTGTGTATCTCTGAAAGAGAGGCTACTTTCCCAGAATCCACCACTCTAATTCATGCGGGTTGTGACTCCTCTTCTAGAGTCATAAATACTGGCAGCTACAACAACAGAGCTCTTAATCCCAGTGTGCAGTTGGACGGGTTCTTTACTCCATCTGTGTAAATGACAGAAATTGGAGTAATTAATTTGTTGTTGTTTTTTGAGGTCAATAAGATTTTTTGGTAACACTTTAGTATAGCGGATGGTTATAAGTCATTTATAAGAGATTAGTTAATGATGAAATGTACATCTACAAAACATTCACAAATGAT
>JAUCMT010000105.1:26374717-26384811 GCA_032357475.1 Enteromius thamalakanensis
GACGTAGGATCATGTGCTGACGTAATGATGTAGGATCTGCTGCGACACTGCTACCTATATGTAACTGGCTGGGGAAACTGGATCGGCCCGTGGATCGGTTAATTTTTCCGATCCCCGATCCAGCTATTTTTTCAATATCAGAGCCGATATCCGATCCTAATATCGGATCGGTGCACCCCTAGTTCTGATAAAAATAGGTGTATATGTGCTTACCTATGTTATCAGAGAAGGTCGTCTCCACTGTGATGTCATCAATGTGCACCTTCGGTGTGGTGTAGAGCAGGACCGATCGGTGTATTCCAGCGTAGTTGAAGAAATCAAAGTTAGTGTTCTGAATGAAGTAGCCAGCCGGGTATCTGAGAGATAGAGAAGATGGTAAAGACCAGTATCTGAGAATATCTGAGAATGCTGTGGGTCTGTAGCATATGGCCCATTTTCTAATGATTTGAGGGCACTATATGGACACGTTGATGACGTCTGACCTGGTGCGATCGTTCATGTACTGAATGGTACCCGGTGGAAGTGTCTCTAGAGTTAAAGTGTTGTTCACAGCGATGGTGATTCGACACGTGCTTCCACTCGTCCGCCGCAGAACGCTGCTGATGTCCGCCTCAAACGGGAGATGGCCTCCAACATGCTCTGTCACCTCGACCCCGTTCACCCACTGCGACACGGACACATCATAGATCCTGAGACTGTGACTAATCATGAGTCAAAGACATTCCACAGACATTCCACAGACTTACAAGCACTGAGTAATAGTGAGCGCTTCCCACTCGGAGCACGATCCGCGTTTCCCGGTCCTGGATCCAGCGCGACGGCACCCATACGCTCTTCTCATACCACACCCAGCCAATGAAATCACGGATTTTGGCATCTTGTGTGATGTCATTGTAGCTGGAAGGCACCGGCATGTCAATAACAGGCCCCGTCTGGAATAAAAATCATAAAATAAACACATATGGATGAATGCATGCTTAATATGCAGTACTAAGCAATTATATAAGCTGACTGACTTTGACAATAGTTGCTAATTAAACTGCCACCGTTTCTGGGATTATACAACATTTTATTCTGATTACAGCATTTGGTACTTCTTAAGAAATCTTACAAAACACACACATTGCACAACAGTTTATTGTGCAAAAGATGGCAAATGATCAGGGAATGAATCCAAAGAATTATGCCTAAATAATAAGATGCTAGATTAAAATAACTAAGGAAATGTAATTATTTATTTTTATTTAAAAAGTCATTTAAATAATAGGGATTAATTGTCCTATGAAATGAATAATGTGGTACGTAATCATAACAGTGCAGTATTACAGCAAGTAGAAAAAAATGTGATGCAGTATTATTTGATTTCTGGGAATTATTATAGAAAAGAAGTGTAAAAATAAATAAGACACTAGATTAAATTAAATGGATGTAATTAAAATTAATTGGGAAAATGATAATAATAGGTTACACAACCATAACAGCATGCAATATATATAAATTGCCAGAAGTTCATGGAAAATATTATAGAAAAACTGTAATAAAATGTACAAAATTAAATACATAAATAAATAAGTAAGGTACAAGAATGAAATCAAATATATATAAGAAAGTAATTGAAATAACAATAAAATATTAATAGCCTTAATAAATACAATAGTACAAAACCCTAACTGTGCAGTACGTTAAGTAGAAAACTACAAAAAACAATCATACATCAATAAATGTAAAAATAAGTCACTAGGTTTAACTAACTATATACATAAGTTTTTTAATGAATAAAATAATAATGTTCATTTTTTACATTTATTTTAAATTGTGGTTGGGGGTCTGTGGCATCTATAAAGGATTGAAAACTCCTTTTGAAAACTTTTATTTCCAGTGGGGTCTACAGGTAAGAGATGTGTATTTAAACCTTAAAGAAAAATTATAAGCTACTAAACAAAGTGAATAACATCTATGAAGATCTTTGAAACAATTGCGTTGATTTATATAAATGTGTATCTTAAACGCGTAACACAAGCAGTGCGACTAGCGGATTGAGCTCACGTGACCTCCGAGAGAGGACTCTTGTACCACTCCTGCTGGAAGCCGCGGTTCCGGTCCGGAGACAGGTCCGCTCTGAAGCTCCACAGTCCGCTCACATCTTTCACTTCTCTGGACGGAGACTCTGCTGGAAACAGCATCCCACCCTGCAGCGCCTGGCACACGCTGCACAGAGCGGCCAGAAACACGCGTCTCGCCGCTCGCTCCGCTCCGCTCAAGCCCATCTCGCGCTGCTCTCGACTGGCTGTTTACACTGAAACACTTCCGCTCTGCGCGAGTGACGTCCGCGTGCGTCACGACGCTTCCTTATCTGCGTTACGATATTTATCAATAAAAACTAAATATAATATTTAGTTTTAAATATCAATAGATTTAAGCTAAATATTTATTCATTAATAATAATAGACGCATAAGTATTATCCTCGCAATTAATGCACTGTTCTGTAAATATATTTAATTGTTAACTGCTACTTGTATTAGCTAACTGTATTTAGTAACTTATAGATAATCTTAAATATAGTGGAAATAAAACTTTTTTTCTTTTAAAAGCCGAAGGTCAGCAATATCTAAAGCATTTTCATTTTTTTCTAAAGCTGTAAAATATTAAAACAACTTTATTCTAGCATTTCATTTTATTTCTTAAAATTAGAATGAAATAGTTATAGTATTTCATCTTTTTGAAGGGACTGTCTGTATTTGCAATGTTTTTAAATCAGTATCATCAAAAAGAAAGAACAAAAGTCAACAGCAACAATAATTAAAATATTATTTACACTAGGCTTATATGTTATATAGGCTATATTGTGGGCCATTCTATGTTATATGAAAAAAGAAGAAAAGAGTGGAAGAAAATTGGTGTTTAGAAATCAAAGGTTGCCCGTATAATATCAGATTATTAAATAACCTATAAAGTCAAAACGACGAAAGTGCTGGAGTCGTTTTTAACCACGAGAGGGAGACAACATATCACTCAAGATTCACACTGCCACAGCGTCTAAATTATATATTTGCATACGCGCACACAGAATTATGATTATTGATGGGTTATTGGGCTACAGAAACTATGCACCTGCAACAACTGTAACTAAGTGTGCTTAAAGTATCTCAGGTGAGACACAGAAATAAAAAAAGATGAGACTACCTACATCTGGAAAATGCAGTAGCTATAATGGCAAACTTAAAAGGTAAAACTTAGTCTAATTTGATTCGCAGCATTGTGGATATTCTACTTAACACATCAAAATCCAGACAGTGCCACATTTGGGTAATAAATACATGCAAACAGTCTACAGAAATAAAACAAATATTGTGAAATATTAGATCAAAGAAAGTGTAAAGCACTCAAGCTCTTTGTGTTCTTTTGAGGTACTCAAGTGTGTTTTAAATGTAGATAGGGTACAACTGTGTTTTAGGCCATTAAAATGCATGTTGATGTAACAAACATGCATCTTTAATTTATATTATTTATACAATAATAGTTATTGTTTCTGAAGCAGAAAAATATAAGGCTATGCAATTTTATAGTACATTTGTGAGCGCTCTGCATAAAAATTATTTCACAATAATCCTAAAATAAAATAAATACAAACAATGATCAATTAAGATCCAGCCATGCTCATAATTTCCCATGATTTTAGTAAATATATAGTAGGTGAGTTTAACCTGAACCTTTAGACTACACTGGACCAAGAACACCCAAATGCAGAGATGGGACTTTGTGTCTTTGTTTCAGAGGTCAATATATTCACTGATGCAGTGTGGTACAGTTTAGACAGATTCAGATCGTGACGTGAGAGTCTTTCTAATACACCGGCCACAGAGATGCAGGAGAAACAGGACCATGAGGTGCACAACTTAAGCTGTTCTTCACTCAGGATAGTGGTCTGAGGTGGCTTTATCTCCTGTAAGTGGACACTAGTGTACATTTATTTGTCAAAGGAATGATTTGTTTCTTTGGAGCTCAGTTCTTTGAGTGGAAATAATGGCGTTCAGTTACATTCTGTTAATTCTAATCAGTTGCTTGTTCAGCTTTTAGATAGCGCCCTCTGTAGTAATATCAGAGGAGGTTTTCAGTGAGGTCACATCTTCTGAAATACAAAGTAAACAATTAAAGTGAGCCATGGTGTCATGGACAAATCCAGCATTAATTTCCTGTTGTGTTTTCCCAGAAGGGCTCTATAAAAACAGTCTGTGCTTCTCAGGAGTCCCTCTCATTGTGATTGACTCAAGAGGTCAATTTCCGACATTTTTAGCCAGTGATGCGATGTCATAACACATTATACGATACTAGTCCCTATTGTTCAGTGTTTTTAGGATTCTATGCCCTATATGTTCTGCACAATTTTTTATTTAGGTGACTGCAAATGTTTCTATTTTTTCTTGCAGTTGCAAGTTTGTATCTCACAATTCAGATTTTATTCAGAGTTTATATTGAGAAATTCAGATTTGTTTAAACAATAAAGCTTAAAGAGATAAAATGTTGCATTTAGCATTTAAATGTTTTCATGTCAGATATGTAATGCAGAAAATGCTTCTGTTTGTCATGTGCAAACAAGCTTAGGACAGAAAACATCACTCACAGCTTCTCCACATAGACATAGTGTAATTAAAATGGCATTAGAGTGCATTTACTTGATAGCCATAGGGTGAAGCAGGGTTATGAAGCACAATCAGGCTTTAGGAGAATTTTCAGATCTTCACCCCCACTGCCTTGTGCTGTTATTAAAACTACGTAACCATCTAAGTGCTTGGAACACTCATTTTTTGCCTTTCAGCCTGGCCTTACTTTGTGACCCAGTTTCTGTGTAGGAAAACTTACTTGGGCTTGAGTTGTTTGTAAAGTTTGAGAGTTCTGAACATCATGCTTTAGCCTGAAAATGTTTGGTCAAAAACATGAGGTTAGTCCGTTTCTGACAGAGCAGTTTCACTATTATTCTTCTGATCATAAGAGATGATACATTTGACTTTAGTTTATTATAGACTTATGTTTCACAGTTTTTTTACATGCAGACATTTAAGTGCAGATCATTTCATCAAAATAGTAAACAAAGCAGTTCCTCCTGATCAGACTTCAGTTACTGTATATCTCTTTCACAATTGATTTATTTTCTTGGTTCTTGTTAGTGTTCGCATCAACTATTGTCTTTTTTCAGCAGGCACGCGTCAGTATATCAGTTTTCCAAGGTTTCATTTAACCATAAAAACCCAGAGGTGATGAAGGTGTGAATTTACAGCATGTCTTAAACGATTATTGATTTTTTGGGTGACCTTTGAACTTCCTGTCAGAGATTTTATGACCTGTTATAAAACAGAAACAGTTTAATTGGTTTTCTGTGTTTTGGGTATATTTTATAACACTTAATGTTTGATTTACTTTTCCAGACCTGTGTTACGATCACCAGCCAGAGTGCATTCTGCATTGTACTCTAAGGACTCTTATTGTGAAGTGTGTTCCCCACTGTTCTATCTCTGCTCCTGTGTTGGTTTCCATAGTGTTTAATCAGCTCCGCCCCCTCGTTAACCTTTTGTCTCCGCCTTTAAAAGTTCTTTTTGTGTCTCTGCCTCTGCCATACCTATTCAGCTCTGTTCGACCCGACCTGTACGACCATGTTTGTAAATAAAGCCTTGCATATGGATCTGTGGCGATATCGCAATCATAAAAAATGGCATTGAATGTCTGTGTTTTTGAAGATGTTTACCCAAATTTGCTAAGAAAGTGCTCAACCTCAGGCCATCTAAAATGTAGATGAGTTTGTTGCGATGTAACATTACCTCTCTTGTTCATCATTAAATGGTGTTACAATAATCCACAAGTACTTCAAGTCACACCAGTCCATAAATTAATTTATTGAGAAGCAAAAACAAATAAATCCATCATTAAGACATTTTTAGTGAATAACTCCATCTCCTGTTGTCTCTGACATCAAAAGATGTCATATATGTTTAAACCTTCCAACGCTTGATCTGTGCAGATTTCTTTCCTGATTCAGACCCTTTATCACTGGAGGATGCGTTATTGTAAGTTATAGAAAGGTAATTGGGGATTTTTTTCAGATTTGGTCTTCTCCAGATGTTAACCGATGGACTGGAGTGCTAAGACAATGTTGCAATTCTACATTTCTCCAAATCATTCTCTTCTTTCATCCAATCATCTGTTTTTCTGCGTTTGCATCATCTGTTTTTCTACATTGACACATTTATATCGTGTAAACATATTTCTTATCACATCTTCCTCCTGGACATTTATGAGACCAGGAAGAGAAATCCGTTTCCTTCAGGTTTCTATACATCCTTCTAGGAAGCTCCTAAAGTCCTTGTCTTCCGTCTGTCGGCGTCCCGCTGTGAGTCTGAACCGTGTCTATTCTCTGAGACAACAGCTCATATTAATCCACAGCACTCCAGTCCATCAGTTAACATCTGGAGAAGACAAAAGCTGAAACAAATCCATCATTAAGACAGTTTTTAACTTCAAACTGTGTACTGAGTCCATAACCAATAATAATTCTTTTAGTGTCTGAACAAGCAAACAAAGTCCAAAAACAGCCCGAAACAGCTCTAAACTAATACATGGGTGGATTTTGATGTGAAAGGCAACAGTGAGAGACTGTTTTCCCCAAATCTGATGAAGAAACAAACAGACAAAGACATTTTCAGCAAATTTTCATGGTTTTTGGGTGAACTATTCCTTTAAAGTAGCAAAAATAGATGGGTTTCTAAAAGAAGAAAATCATCCATCATTTTAAAATGGATAGTTCTGGTTCTGGATGTAACCTCGTCATCATGCAGCTCACGGATCGCTGGAGGAATCACAGCACTGAACCTACATTCATGTTTTGGGGAAAGGAGGGGAAAAGATTTCTGCCTACATGATGAAAACTAATGGGATATTTCAATCATCGAGACGTTCCTCAAGATCTGAAGCGTCAGCATAGATGATGATGATGATGTCAAGGAGGAAAGCTCCTGTCACTCAAACACTCAGCGGCTCCATATGGAGGTCATATTTGTCACCCGTCATTCTGTTCTTCTAATGTGCTGCTCGTTTTGCTCTAATGGAGCTGAAATGAGCCACACAATCCACCAAGAGACAAATAAACCCTGGCTGCAGCTCATCTCAGGTGTGTGTGTGAAACAATCTGCTACACTGTTCTTAGTGAATGGACTGGAGGAATATATATATATGGATTTTTGGATATTTGGATTATATGTGCATTTCAGACCAGTAGGCTACCAGTACAATATTTTAGCATTATAGTATTACAGTTTTTGTAAATATTTTATTTTTATTTTATTTGCTCCTTTTAATAATGTTTTAGCTTTGTCTTTTTGTGTTTATAAAATGTCTATATTTTATTTTTTCACATTTTTTATTTATATTAGTTAAAGTTATTTTAGTACATCAAGACTAAATGAAAAAGAGGAATGAATCCCACTTAAAATTAAGTGTTAAGCTAGATGTGTACATAGCAGGTAACCACAGTAGCTTTAAAATTTCTGTAACTGCAGACATGTAACAACACTCAATATTTTATGTGTACGTACAAATGTGTAACAGGACATTGGTTACCCCCACTTGGTAGCAGTTCATTTAAAGTTGTCATAATACAGAGTAATTAGTTAGGTACGTAGTAGTAGTGATTGTAAATGTACTTATCATTATGGAATGATTATGTTCCGTAATTAAGTTATGGAACAGCCTGTAATTAAAGTTTGCAATTATCTATATGTAACAGACAGCTACTGTTACACATGTTACAAAATGAGTCTGTTACACAGATTACACTTAAAGGAGAAGTTCACCTTTTGTCTTTCTTTCTTCAGTGGAAAAGAAATGATTTTTTTTGACGAAAACATTCCAGGATTTTCCCCCATATAATGCACTCTATTGGGACATGGTTCAAGGTCCAAAGGACAGTTTTAGTGCAGATTCAAAGGGCTTTAAAAGATACCAGACAATGAATATGGCGAAACGATCGGTTATTTCCAAAATAAATAAAAAGTTTAAGTTTTATAAGAACAAACGCTTGCCTTGCTCTGTTCTGTGATGCGTGTTGGTAACGTAACGTAATACGCAATTACGTTGAAATGGTCAAGCTTGACGCAGGCGGAAGTGTCTACAAGTTGAACGTGCAAAGAAAGTTAAACGCCGTTTCCAAAAAAAAAGGAAGTAAAAAGGTAAAACAACGGTGTTGGACGATTTTGAACTTAGAGGAGAAGATGAGATAGAGCCTACGTCAAGCTTGACCTTTTCAACGTAATTGCGTATTACGTTACGTAATTTACCAATTTACTAATTTACCAATTTTTTTTTCCTCCCAGTTTATCTAGTTGTGCGTCCCCTCCTATCTATTATGGAAGAGTACCTAACTGAGAAGGGGATATCAGCATCGTTTGCTGGCAAACATGAAACAACAGACGCTGACATCGTAGAATTGCTTATGGGTGTTAAAAAGTGGAGAGATATGCTTCAAACAGATGTTTACCGCGAGTGTCTCATCGGGATTTCCTATGCTGACTGACTGTTGCACGCTGGTCTGTAGTTGTGGGGACATATCCACGCCCCGAAACGTGACGCTGAACGAAACGAACTGCGATTGGTTGTTTGACATGTCGGTTAAACAGCCTTATGGGCGGGCCTTGACCAAAGAAAGTGGCTATGAATTCCAGACCTTCAGCCGTCAGTCTGAAAGTCTGGCTACGCGAGACTACTTTGCCGCTAACTATAAAATTGACTAGCCATACAAAATAGTTTGTTTGAATGACTTTCCAGAATATTAACAATTCAGGCCATGTTATACAGTGTATATAAACAGTATTACCGTGACTAAACATGAATAGTTCATATGAATACCTTGAAAGCAATAATAGTGTCTTTTTTGATAACTGATGATAGTAGCTACAAGCTCTCGTCCAGGTTCACTTCTTCCTGCTTAAAACAGCATTGCGCGACCAATAATCATATAGTTTTCAGCGCCCCCTGCTGGTAAAGAAATAATACATTTGCATTGCACTGGTATTGCTTGTATTACATGAAGTAACTTTTAAATAGTTCAGGAATCATCTATCTCAGTCCCTGATAATCTAATGCACGGCTAAAATATTACAACACGTCTGCTTAATGAAATTTACAGCATGCACTGAGGATGTCAGTCTGCATTATGTTGGACATTTTGGAGTTTATTTTGCAGTAGCTGCGAGCAGCGGGCGCTTGCTGTTCTGACATTTACATCAGCCCGGGCTCGTACTGCTGATGTGTGCCAGGATGGGGGGAAATAGATGCTTTAATCATTTTCTCTGTGGTTTTTTAAACTTGTGGTGTAAGTGACTGTTCAAACTGAGGCACTCAGTCTTGCGTTAAAAACAGCAGCATGTATTTGAAGAACAGATGACGCATTAACTTAAACATTCAAAATGCTTAAGATGTATATTGCGAGCCCTGAGTCATCTGATTGATTGGTCTTTTAAAACAGCATGCATTTGCTGTGCTAAAACTGCTTTTAACCCATAAGGGCCCGGACCAATTTCTCCTTATAGGAGACTTATGAGGCATATAAAACAGACCCAATGGACCACTTATAACATGTTTATGCAGTTGTTTTTCAAATTCAGCCCCTCCCTGTGAGAGATCTGTAATGTTACATATATATGACATTGGGCGTAAATGATACATTTTTGATGTTACATTGAGCATATACTTCTCAACTGAAAAAAAATCATCTTTTCAGTTTTTTGCTTTATAAGACCTTTTTTGCTTTTCCAAAAAATACATCAAAATTATTACTTTGCTGGGAAAATAAAACAAAAATATTTTTAAGAATTAACACAGTTTTTGTTATTATAATGTTACATATATATGAAATTGGACAACGTGTTTGTCACCACAATATCTTCGTAACTTGTTTTAAATCATTTTATTGAAGAAATGCATTAAAAACAGATTATAAAACCAAAAATTAATGCTGTCAAATGATTAAACGCGATTAATCGCATCCAAAATAAAAGTTTTTCTTTACATAATATATTTGTATGTACTGTGTATATTTATTAAGTAT
>JAUCMT010000105.1:26408188-26418405 GCA_032357475.1 Enteromius thamalakanensis
TGAGTTAAAGACAACTTAAACCTAAAACTCAAAAGTTAGGGAAAAACCCAAAAAGTAGAAAATCTCCTGGGAGGAGCAGCCGGAAGGGCGAGACATGCAGCATCTGCCCAAAAATGGACAGGCCTTACACATACATTCTATTCATCCATCCATCCACCAACCCATTCATCTGTCCATCCATCCATCCATCCATCCATCCATCCATCCATCCTTCTATGCATTCATACACCTATCTGTCCATCATCCATTCATCCATCCATCTGTCTGTTCATTAATTTATTAATCTGTCTATTTATCCACCCATCCATCTGTCTATTTATTCATCCATCCATCCATCCATCCATCCATCCATCCATCCATTTAATTATCCATCCATCCATCCGTCTATCCATCCATCCATCCACCCACCCATCTGTCTATTCATCCATCCATCCATCCATCCATCTATCCACCCATCCATTTATTTATCCATCCATCCATCCATTCATCCACCCATCCATTTATTCATCCCTCTATTCATCCATCCATCCATTCATCCACCCATCCTTTTAATTATACATCCATCCATTCATCCACACATCTATCTGTCTATTCATCCATCTATCCATCCATCTATCCATCCATCTGTCCGTCCGTCCGTCAGTCCGTCCGTCCATCCATCCACCCATCCATTTATTCATCCATTTATTCATCCACCCATCAATCTGTGTATTCCTCTATCCATCCATCCACCCACCCATCTGTCTATTCATCCATCCATCCATCCATCCATCCATCCATCCATTCACCCATCCATTTTATTAATCCGTCTATTCCTCTATCCATCAACCCATCCATTCATCTGTCTATTTATCCATCCGTCTATCCATCCATCCATCCGCCCATCCATTTATTCATTTGTCTATCCATCCATCCATCCGCCCATCCATCCGCCCATCCATCCATCATCTACCCATCCATTTATTCATCAGTCTATTCATCCATTCATCTATTCCTCTATCCATCAACCCATTTCTTTATTCATCTGTCCATTCATCCATCCGTCCGCCCATCTATCCATCATCCACCCATCCATTTATTCATCTGTCTATTCATCCATCCGTCTATCTATCCATCCGTCTGTCCATCCATCCATCCATCATCCATCCACCCATCCATTTATTCATCCGTCTATTCATCCATCCATTTATTCCTCTATTCATTCATTCATCCATCCATCCAATAAATTCAAGATTCTTTGTCTGAAAACAAACATGTTTACGTTCTTTAAATACATGAAGTATCTTGATGCTTGATGCAGTTTTCTGCCCTGTAATGATGCCTACATAATGAAGAGCTTGTCTTATTTTTAAATAACCATGAGCCTTTAGTTTATGTCCCAGCTGTGATTTACTAGCCAGTAGCCAATACTAGTCTGTGTCAGCTGGTATTAGTGGGAAGGACTAATTATCGAGAGATTTTATGGACAAACATTGTGAACAAGATCATCAATATTTGTGGCCAGAGAAAGATTGTGAACTCTATATACATTTACCAGATAAAAATTTTGTCAGCTTTTACTGTGCAGACATAGAGAAGGACTTGATAAGAAAGTTTCAGTTTTACTGGACTCTTAGAACGGGAAGTTCATTTCAAGTATTTTTACTGAATATCAAGCCATAGATACTGGTTGGGAAGTGGATATTTTGCAGTGAGAGAAAAGATGAATGCACCTTGAAAACAATAACAGTGAGTCCAGACCGAGACGGTACATGAGTCTGACTGTCCTACTTTCAGCCGCTCTTTGTGCAACTTTATATAAGATTTATTTTGGACAGAGTGGGCCGTACCAAAGGCAAAGAAGCTTCCTGTTGATTTTAATTGTTGTGTCCTCCTCTGAGCCTTTGCTCTCCGGCCCGGCTCTGATCTGAGATCAGCTGCCCTTGTGTTCTTCATCTCAGCGAGTGCAGACAGATCAGGCCTCAGATCAGGAGTGTGTGTGTGTGTGTGTGTGATGGCATATCTGGTGATGTTGTTTATTTAAGTCTTGGCACCATAGATGTTCGGTTGTTAAGACCAGAACACCATGTGCGTCAGGTCACCTTCACTGAGTCGCTCTGTGTGTGTGTGAGCGTTTATGTGCTTCTGTAGCTGACACGCATGGAATGAAGTGTGTGTAAATGAGTGTGAATTATTGTGGAGTCAGTCTGTGGGCAGCTGGCCTCTCCTCTCACTCTGTTTTATTAGTGTGTTTGCTGTGGAACTCTAGACTAGTACTCTCACTTCTGTCCAGATCATATCACTAACACAAGCCTTTAGACTTCAGCACTACACTTTAGCCACAAACTGTCAGTGGAAGTAGAATTTAAATTAGAATTAATGACAGGAATAGGAATTTACAGCAGTGCAACACTGATAATGTATTCTGGGAAGTGTGTTCTTCCACCCTGATCCACAAAAGTTAATTTAGATATAATATAAAAATTAATACAGACATTTATAGATGTCCGTCTCTTCATCCATCCATCCGTCCATCCATCCATTCACCATCTATCTATCATCCATCCGTCCTTTCATCTATCCATCCATTATTCAACATTGATCTATTACGTAATTCATCCATCTATTTGTCCATCCATCCATTCATTCATCATCTTGGACATTTGATCCCAAAAATGAGTTTTTCTTGCATTTCTTTCAATACATTTTATTTATCTACTTTTTAAAATTCAATGAACTTCAAATTCTACATCCTGTAGAGACCCAGCCTCTCAGAACACTTCCGTAATCACATAGCAGCATCCTGCTAGGTTTTCTCCAGAGAATGTGAAGTTGTGCTCTTTTTATTTTAGCTATTTATTTTTGTACAAACAAAGTTATGTCCCAGTTTTTTTATTTCTGCTTCACTTTCTTTATCTTTCCTCTCAGACGCTTACTCTCTCTCTCTCACACACACACACACACACACACACTCTCGTGTCCCCCAGCATCTCACCTTGCATTGAGGTAACAGCTTGATTAAATTTCAGCGATATGGAGCAGAGGTGATAGGAAATCTGCTCCCGCGAGCGCAGTGTCATCAGGAACGCCGCCTGCTCTGCACTTTACCAGCTTTCCTTCACAGATCCTCTCTGGGTGAAACGTTTCACACATACTCTGATCCCAGAGCCGCCCTGCGCTCATCCTGACCTCAACTAGACCAAAGAGCAGGAATACTAGTGTTTACAAACAGATTCTCTGAACTCCACAAACCAGCTACTCTTAACAGAAATCATTTTAAATCTAATTTTAATGTTTTATTTGTTTCAAACATAAACCTCCCTCAAGTTATTTTTATCTCTCATTTTCTAATGAGAGCTATTTTTGGATTGAACTTGAGTTGGGACTTTGTTTGCTAACTGATTATTTACTTGAACTTTAGATTTGAGCTCCTTTTATAATTTGGCACAAAGCAGATTTAAATGACAGCACCAGTTCAGATGATGTGCAGAAATAGATCTTTATCATCATAAAAGCAAATATTGTTGACTTCATCTTAAAATAGAATCAGAGTATGAAGGTCCAGACTGATGAGCACGCAGTGATCATGTCTGCAGGTCACAGGACCTGGGTCGCTCGTTCACTCTGCTTTTGTTCAACACTGACGTCTGATCCACTTCACACTCACACTGAATCAATCGCTCATCTTTGTCAGGTTTGCTCAAGGCATGATACTAATTCTGTTGTCTTTTGGCAACCTGATCATGAATGACCTGCAATGTTTGCTCAATATTTCGGTTATTTACCTGCCAAAAACTGAAGGAGGAATTCACAAAAATAAACTGCTCCCTCTATTTTTGCATGTATGTCTGTGTTGTTCAGACTTTTTTCCCCCACTAGTTTAAAAAGTTTACACAACTATGAACATTTGCTGGAAATGTCCTCCTTGGACCATCAGTAGATGAGTTTGTTTCTTCATCAGATTTGGTTCTTAGAACGATCAAAACATAAATCTTTTTAGATGTTGTATTAACGTTCTTGTTTGGTTATAAGAAAGTTATTTAAAATTTTTTTAGAACGTTTTAGTCTTTTGTTATATTAATGTTCTAAAAACCTTTTCCTAACGGTCCACTAACAACACAATGATAACGTTTTTAGAACGTTCCATTAACAACAGAATGGTAATGTTTTTATCCCAATTTTTGTTAAACGTATCAATTGCAAATAATTTTAAGGAAACGTTTTACTATTGTTATGCAATAACGTTGAGAGAACCTTTGGAGAACGTTAGCAAAGTCATGATAACAATTCTTGTTAGCTGAGATGGGTTGCATAATAATAAAGTTTGAAGTTTAAAAGTGTCTTTATGATGTATTTATTTCTTACAAACATGCAGTTTTTGTCTTCTCTAGATGTTAACTGATGAACTGGAGTGGTGTGGATTATTGTGATGTTTTTATAATCTGTTTAAACTCTCATTCTGACGGCATCCATTCACTTCAGAGCATCCATTTAATGCTACATTTCTCCAAATTTGATGACAAAACAAACTCATCTACTTCTTGAATGGCCTGAGGATCAGGATATTTGGGGTGATTATTTCTTTAAGCATAAAAAAGTAAAAAATAACAAGTGAAAAAAGTCTGTTCATGTACAGTAACAAGGCAAAATTCACTTTTATTCAAAATATGAAAGTCTTAATATGATTATCAACATTGTCTCAGAACATTTATCTTGTTTCCTGGCAAAAAAAGTCTAAATATGAATCCAAAAATGTTGCTAAATGCACTTTGCGTGGCATGTATCCAAAATTTAGGGCATTTTCTCCCACATCAGTCCAGCTGATCAGATCTATGAATTCCTCCGGTATCAATCACTGCTGGTTTAGTTGGTTCACTATTATCTGATGGGAAGATTGTTGGTAGTTTTCTTATCTGGGAGAAAATGGCCATCTTTGTTTGAGGGTGGGCTGGTCATTATGTCACTTATGAGAACCTGGAATTTGTTTGATCATGTGAGCGTGTCAGAGGTCAAGGAAAAGACACCTTTACATGTATTAGTCGTCCATCATATATGCTTCATCTGCTCCACCGAGACTCTACAACAGACAGAGAGCACGGAAAAGGCCATCTCTGTTTCACAACAAGCCTTTGTGTGCTAAAGTTCTTTCAGTCTTGCTGTCCTGTCAATGACAAAAAGGCCTTTGATTGAGAAAAGAGAAAGCAAGAAAATCCCAGGAGAGACCTGAGCTTTCTTAGGAGATTTCCAGACCCCAGGAAGGTTTAAAATACGTCAGACGTCAGAATGTGATAGGGCTCCTCTTCTGTTTGTGTTGTGCATACAATAATGTGAAAAGAAGCAGTCTTCAGGTTCAGAAAGAGTCTGTAATCAGCTGAGAGCCCATGAGAGAGGAACACTGAAACCAGTGGAAAGTGAAATTGGAAGGTGGTTTGATTTGGAGCATTTCTTGCAGTTTTAACGATAAATGTGTAGAATTTCTTCACAAAGTAATATTGAATTTAATGTGATTTTTTTAGAAAGAACACACACGGGGATATATGGTATAGGAATTTATTGAAAATGTTTTCACTCATTAAACTGATTAATCCAAGTGAAAATCTGATTGATACACACTGCATCTAACGCCAGTCACAACCTTACTGATTAATGTCCATTCCCTATTTTAAGAGCCTTAAACTGTGCGTTGGTCAGACTTCTAATATAATTAACTGGTTTTCCATGAATGTCCAGCTGAGAGAAAGATACTTTTAGTCCCCTAAAATGATGCAGATACTTTAACTACCAGCAGGCCAAACCAGCCAAACACTGGCCCCATATTCACATGAAGTTTAAGGTTAAAGTGGAAGAGAATATGTTTAGAGATGTGCAGGTTATGTACTGTATGAGTCAGAAGAGCTGTAGACAGTGAGACTGATGAGAATGTCTCTCAGTCTGAACATCATCATTATAAGTTATAAGTCAAATATTGGATTACAGCTTTGCCAACAGACTTTGCAGATGCAATACTGGTAAGAGGTTTTATAGTCTAATGTTAATGTGTGTATGTTAACGACTGTTAAGTTTAAAATTTGTTGCTTTTCTAATGTTTATTGTTAGTGGCAATAGATATTATGCCGTCAAAGCTGTTGATGGAGCTGCACTTACACAGAAGACAGATGACTAAAGTAATCTTTAGCAAAAAGACAAATTCACAAGTTAAAAGACCACCAACAGTCTTACTGCTGTATATACAGTAAGAGTTTATTTACAAATTGCTCTATGTATATACTCTGAATATTTAATTCTTTTCATGTTATTATGTTTTAACTGTGCTTTATACACTCTCAGAAATAAAGGTACAAAAGTTGTCACTGGGGCGGTACCTTTTGAAAAGTCCATTTTGAGTCCATATTAGTATTTAAAGTATACATTTGAACCTAATAGGTACAAAAGTGTTACCAGTGACAGCTTTTGTACCTTTTTTCTGAGAGTGTACAAAAAAAACAATTACAGTAACAGAAGGGCAAAAATATGAGATATGAGATCATTCTGGACGTGCACACACCTGAATGACTTCGTGGGAAAAACAGCGCCGCCATCTTGTCAAGTTCTCACTGTTGTATGATAGTATTTGTGTTTCCGTGAGGTGAAAAGATATGAAGAGATTGCAGTCATTAACGTTAAACGAAATATATGAAAAGTGAAACTTTTGCACTTATTTGAAGCCTGTTGAATGTGTTTTTTTGTATGTGTAAGCTGTTGCAACTGTCCCTTGAAGTAAAAAGAAGACATTAAACATGAGTGACAACCAGCTGGGGTGAAATGTCGCTCTTTTCAAACAGGGCGGATAAACATTAATGTTACACACATTTTTGGTCTTGTGAATGGTGCTTCGGAAGAGAAGCTCGTAGTTTCAAATGAAAATTAATTGTTTCACAAGGCCTTTCAAAGAATCTCAGATACCCTTTCAGTCTAATCACTTCGACGTTACAGATGGGAACTCACCAGAGAGACCAATTGCCTTTGAGCTTTTTACAAAAGGCCAATGAATACTTGTGTGCACTGATTGTGCTCAGGTGCACTTTATCACTGTATAAGAAGGTACGAGCGGAGTGCACATGCAGCTTTTTGCTTCAGATTCTTGCCGTTTTGGAGCTGGAGATCCCCTGGGATTTTCATGTGAAATTGACCTGGCAATCTTTTGAAGGAGTTTTCGTGATTCCTGCTCTCTTGTCTGACACCATTTCTGGGTGGCTGTCAGCGGATCCTGTGGGCTGGTGGCCTTTTCAAGGCCGGCTGTGCCAGTCATCTGCATTTCCAGTGAGCATAGACCTCTGAGTCTACGGAATTGCCACACTAGGTCTTCCCTAGGCAACCAGGAGGAAAGAGAAATTTTTCGTCTCCCGTCCAAGCTCTCGTCCGCCCTGACGGGCAGGACTTACTGTGCCACCAGACAGGCTGCCACCACCTTGCACGCCATGGTGACACTTCAAGTGTACCAGGCTAAGGCTTTGAAAGAGCTGCATGAGCGTGGGCCTAACCAAGGGGTGATAGGGGAACTCTCTGAGCAACGAAAGTCACAGCGCCAGGAGAGTCACCTATTGCTGAATTTGGCACAGGTGCCGGACGCCGAAAAGGCTCGCTTTCTCGATGGCCCCATCTCCAAGGCCGGCCTATTCGGGCGACACTGTCAGAAACTTGGCCCAGGAGTTTGCAGCAGTTAAAAAGCAGACGGAGGCGATGTCCAACATCCCGCCTCGGCGGGCGCCCAGCCGCTCCCCGAGTGCTCCACCGCCTGCTCGTCACCGAGGGCGTCCCCCTGCGGCATCCGGAGAAACACCTGCTCCGTCCCCGGCCGAAGCACATGATGCTAGGCTGGCTGCACAACGTCGAGGTGGCCGTGGGCGAGGGGTGCCGTCGGCTCAGGGCCGGACAAGAACACCCGGAGTGGTGGGAAGCGCTTCTGAATCAGGCAGCCCGGAGGTGATGAGGACTGCTCTTTTTGGGCAAAAATAAATTTGAATTGAATATGGCACCCGCGCCCTACGGGCATAGAGACTATCTCCCAAGCAAAAGCTCCCTCTACGTGCCTGCCGCGATTCCTGTGGGATTAGTTTGTAAGAAATGGAGATTGTTAATAATTTTTAAACTATAAAAATGTGTTTATGTAGTAAATCCTAGTTGAGGTAACATAAAACACAAACATTTTTATTGACGTAACTTGCTAGTATTGTAAACGTTTGAGTTAAGAAAGCATTTTAGTTGAATGGACTTTAACTAGAGGTTGAGCCAACTAAAAAATAACTATTCAGATGACACTTTGAAGTCAGAAATTGCCACCACATGAAAAAAACTCTGTGGAACTTGTTACTTAATAACAATTATTTGAAACAGCATGACATTTTTCACAGTGTAGGCAGTTTGATTTACATATAATATTTTGTTTGTTTGTGTGAGTCTCTTTCCAGTGACACTGTTGGTGGTCTTTGTTAAAAATGTTATAGCTTTTAAATAGTTTATAGTTTTTATAGTTATATTCAAAGAAATATTTCTAAAATGCATAGACAGACAGACCAAAAGATAGATATTTCTTTTGCCCTTTATGTTAAAAAGAAGTTTTTTGGGAGTGTTTGGAGAAGCAGTGAACTGTCAGGTTCAGTGTGAGTCAATTAGAATGGGATTAGATGTGGATACGTGTCACAGACCAATGGAGCGAGGCTCGTTTATGTGGGAATGTGAGACAAGAGCAATTAAATCTCACCTCAGAGATGCTGGTAACAGACAGACAGAGAGAGATCTTTAGTGTCTGCCTTATGGAAATATTTCCTGACTGCATGCAGTCATTCATGGATGAGGGGTTTTGGGTGCTGATCTCCGGTGCAACTGATTTACATTGATATAATGCATATATTTATACTTCATAGTTGCTTAGTACCGTGCTTGACTATGAGATGCACATCTGACTGGGTTGTAATGACATTGCACTGCTTTATCAAAGAGCTAAAAAGATAAATGCTATTGATATCTAAGAACATGTTCAAGATTTAATATGTTCTTTTTAAATCAGTTTTTATATTAAATGACAAAATATTTCTGAATAATAAATAAACAAATATATATATATAGGTAATTGTGCCCCCACCCCCACAATTCTGAAATGTTTCTCTCCGAGCTTTTTGAACTAGTGCTTTTTAATTTTTTCATTTGAATTTATATTTTATTTTAGCATTAATTCTGTTTGTAAAAACAATTTCAGCAATGCAAAAATGACAGAATCTGAAAGAATGACAAAATGCTTGTGATTTAAAAAATGAAATGCAGCCATTTATTATTATCCTGGAATGCATTTACTATATCGTTAGCAGTTACATCATCATAATATCGTCATTGCATTCTGACAGGTTGACAAACAATGTAAATGAAGATGAAATATCAATATGCACAGGCAGGAGATGGAGATTCAGTGATGCTATGCTGTTGATTTGTGTATCCAGAGGTCATATTCATCAATGTTTTCAACAAGAATATACATAACAAACAGCAGCGCTTAATATACATACATACATACATGTGTAAAAAAAAACATAGAGAATGTTGATGTGCGTTATGAGTACAGAAGTTGCACGTTTCCCTGTTTGTAGAGTCTGAACAGCCTTTACAGTCAATACTAATCATATTCATTTTCTTCAGCAAGAGCATCAATGCATCACGTTTAGTGCTTCTGAGGCGCTCAGAGTTTATAAAACACAAATCATGTGTCCTCGCAACAGACCCGAACAGAATCTTTTGGATATACAGTATAAGATGCATGAATTCAAGACGTCTACAGCAAGTCCAGATGTGTGTAAATATCATGCTACAGACTGTAAGTGTAAGTGATTTTAAAAAAAGTCTTGTCACAGAGAACACACCACTTTCACTTTGACCGTCTCTGTTGACCAGCAAAGGGTTGTGTCTGTATGGAGCAATGCATGTCTGGGTTAAACTTAGAAATGTAAAAGTGCTTGGTTCCCTTTATTTCCACACTTGTTACATTTTTAGGGGTCTGAAAGCAGTTTGAAAAACTGGACAGGAATATATATATATTTTATTAGCAAAAACAGATAACTGTTTTTTTTTTTTTTACTTTTCAAAAATCACGTTTTTATTGCGTTAGCTGTATTTATTTTCTATATATTATATATTATATATTTTATATATATATATATATATATATATATATATATATATATAAGAGTGCATGTCTATCACATTGTAAA
>JAUCMT010000105.1:26436574-26450439 GCA_032357475.1 Enteromius thamalakanensis
GACTAGGCATTAGTTAAATTAAGATATTTAAGCAACTTTTACAAAAATGCCTTATAAGAAACTATTACAGGTGTGCACATCTTAACACAGAACAATGACACTGATGTGTTTTAAGATCTGTCAGAGCAAGATATTTTCATCTGAGACAGCTCAAACATGTAATTTAGTCTGAGACTAATACATATTACAGCATATTACGTCGACAGCATATTTCATTCAAATCTATCATATCCAAGTCCAGAAAAGTTTTCCTAATAAACAGTGCATCATGTAGTGAATAAACAGCCTGGATAAGTTAGATGTATTAGTGTAGTAGGGGTTGAACTCTCTCTATACACCTGATCTCTGAGGTCTGTCAGCAGGAGCCACAGCGCTCTCTCATGGTGTCATCTCACAATTACACAGAGCTTCTGCTGGAAACTACAGATGACACGATTAGGTAAGGGAACAAAATATTTGATTATGCTTTCTATGTGAATGTCTTAAAAGCAAAATGAATTGTATTAGTAATACTGCAAAACTTTAAAATACAGTCTTTGTAAATATTTGACAATACATCAGCCTAAGGCTTCCAAACACTAGAAGATGGAATAACGTTACTGTAACTTCTAATAACTCTACAAAAAAGCAGTGATTTTGTGTTATTTTCCAGTGAAAATATCTGAAGGTTCGTAAATTAAGATACATTTTAAGCTCACTTCTGTTACGTTTCTCAGTAAACACAAATTCATCAAGTCATTTATTTTGATTTAGGGTTTTTTTTTTAAGATACTTCAGAAAACAAACTGAAATACTGTAAGAGGTTTTCTTTCCACACTGCAGGCAACATTTAACTGAATTAAGACTTTCTGATCCAATCCATTTGAAAAGGCCTTTGCGGAAGGGAGAAATAACACTGTATAAGATCTGTAGAAACCCTGACCATATCAAAAACAGGCTTAGCGGAGAACTAAATGCTGTTTAGAAAATGTTTATTCATGTTTAAATCATTTACATGGAGTAATCAAATCAATCATTTATCTATAAAGCATCATCACACCACATACCCAAAATGTGTAAATAAAAAAAGAGAGAACGTCCTAAGACACTAACAGAACAGCAGTAACTAAACGTGTGTAGCTTCATGTTTTAACAGCTGTGTCCCTGGATCTGTAGATGACCCCTCTGCTCTTCAGCTCTCGCACCACACCTGAGACACAAAACACAAACATCAACCTCTGAAAATACACAACATGCTTCTGCTGAACGAGACCAAAGTCTAACACTAACCTGGAGGTAACCGACCCGTTACTGTTACCGCGTAGACGCCTGGCTTGAAGTTACCTGAGAAAGACACCCACTGTTAGTGAACTGAGCTGCTTTATAGCTGGACTTGATGAAATATAACCGCTTACCGTTTTCCTGTTTATTAATGTGAAGCAGCTTTGAAAAGTGCTAAATAAATAAAAGCAAATACAGAAATGCAAATATTTACCGATTCTTTGCCATTTTGCCACCCAACTGTCCTCTGGACTCATCATAGCAATAACTCTGTAATGAAGACGCATCACACGTTAGAGCTCAAACCAATTCAAACAGACACGCTTTTTTTTAAGGAATAGTTGGGTATTCTATAAGCAGTGTAATTCTCTTTCCTAATCAGTGGGCTTTTTACAGCTCTGCCAAGCCTCTCTGTTTTTGGTCTTTGGTAGAAAGCAAGCAAGCCATACGTGTTTAGACCAACACAAGGTGATCTGGTTTACCCTGGAGTGAATTCTCTGGAGTGAACTGTAAGAAATATTGTTACGTACCCGTCAAACGAAGAGCTTGTGCATTCATAAACCATCTCTCGATTGCCCTTCATCTGCAGGTATGATTCACAGTTGTCACATCCATCGTACTCAAACTGATCAATGGTCTGAAAACAGAGAAGATGAGAGATGATATCAGTCAAATAGATTTACATCCCCTTAAAAATATTAAACAAACAGTGTTTCATAAGGTTGTTACTGAAATGGTAAAGAAAGCATCTAATACTATTATGTACATTGTATATCTACAAGAAGCAGAATGATGTTTTCACACACATTACAGTATTGAATCATTCTTATATTAATAACATGGTATTTCCATATCCAAACATATTATGGTGGTAAGATAGAGAAAATGTGTATATAGTTGTATTGTAGCACAATACTAAGCTATATTCATCTGCTTTGAGTATCTAAATATTTAAATACATAAATGATGAAAGTCTCTGTTTTGATTAATGTGTCGTTTACCTTGACGAGAGAGCACAGCAGACACGCTCTCAAATGACGCAGATCTTTCGGGACAGTATCCAGAGACATTTCTGTTGCTTTGAGAAAATATTTTTGAAATTAAACACCAAAAAGTCTTTATAGATGCCTCGAAACAACGATTGTTTCGACGAGTTGTTAGCGTTGGCTATAGACACAATCGCATAGTCGATGACGTTTAATGACGTCACTGACATGCGCCGCTGATATGAAATATTAGTTGTTCCAGTGGTTTTTTTTATCGTAATTCTGTGGAATATTAGAGTTACTTAATATCTGTCGTTAAATTGCGTTAATTAATCTGCAGGTACTGTGGTTTGTGGGACCAGTGAGCTGCGATTTACTAACGTTACGTTCTAATAAGAACGCAGGAGAAGAGTTTCATAATGTAATGGAAATGCTCCATTATGTTTTCCCCTAAATATTCCATCACAGTTTTTCAAAGAAAAATTATTTCTAAATCAATTCAAGAGGGTGAATGTAAAAATACGAAATGTATAATGGAACGCAAACGATGGATTTAATAAAAACAAAAGCCTACTAATTCCATAATGTTTTCCACCAATTATCCCATGACAGTTCGAAATGTTTTTTTTTTTAATTATTCTAAAGCAAGAGTTTCCTGGAATGAATATGCTCAAATAAATCAAATCTAATTCTAAAATGTTTTTCTTTTTAATATTCCATGACGTTTCAAAATATTTGGTTGTTAGGCTATTAACAACAAACTGTACTGATCACTGCCACCGGAGATCGCTGTTAACTCACGCGAGCCTCATTCTGATGCGGTTTAAATGTACTGTATGTGAACGCGCATAACGGTTCCAGTAACGGCTGTTACAAAAGATGGTAAATATACAGACATTGATTAATCGATTTTTATTGACTAACTTTTATAGATTTTGATGATATACACGTATTGTGTTGTATTATGATCACAACTTTTATATTTATTTAATATTTTTAATGATCTGTTCAATCTAAGATATAAAACTTGTTTAAAAAAATGCATAACTTGCTAAGGTTGTTATTAATTGTTTATATCAGGCACGTGCGGATGCCTCAAGTGCCCTTTTCTTGGGGTTTCTTGTTTTTTAATGTGTATATATGTATGGAGTCCTGTCTTTGCCCCACAACAATAAAATATAACTATTAATATAAATTAACTATTAATTATTAATTTCCAGCCTTTTATATATATATATATGGAGAGAGTTGTGTAGTGACTTGTTGATATTGCCCTTCATTTGATATGCGTCACAATTTAGATTCGTCATAAATGTGAGTTGCTATCATTTCGTCTACTATCTGCCATCTATTTTAACTTTCACCACCCGCTACGTTAGACGTCTCTGCACGGCCCTGGTTTATATTGCCTTTTATGTAATTTCCATCATCTGCAGGTGATTCAGTAGTTGATCATTTGATTTGACCGTGATGGATGTGGAGATTGACCAGTCTCTTCTCAGAATCCACATAAACCACAATAGCTTCCCGGCTAAGTTGTGGTGTTTGATAAACAACCCCCACAAAGACTCGGTCTTCTGGAGCCCAAATGGAGAGACCATGACTGTGGACCAGCAGCGGTTTGAGGATGAGCTGCTGTCACCAATAAAACAAGATGCTAAACTGTTCAAGACCACCAACTTCACCAGCTTCATCCGCCAGCTCAACCTCTACGGCTTCCGGAAGGTTTATAGCAGGTCCTTCAAAGAGAGAAACCACAACCTGCACCACTTCCAGAATCTCTTCTTCAAACGGGGCCAGCCGGAGCTTCTGGTCCACATGAAGAGGCTCACCATCGGTAACAAGACCAAGATGCAGGCCGGAGAGAAGGTGACCTGTCGCCCCCCGAACCGAAACCATCAGCAGTTTCGATACAACACTACAGACGCCAAGAGAGGTTAGTTTTTTATAACTTATATAACATATTGTACAAAAGCTGTCCTCAAAAAGACAGAGGAATCATGCATTTCTGGAGTTACTAAAGCCTGATATGTGAAATAATAGTCAGAAAACCTTAGATATAACGTGTATTTGAGAGAATCATATTTGACCAGTTTTGGGACGTTACTAGTTACATGTAACAGAATTCTGTCATTAAATTACAAAATGTAATTGTAATCGATTACAGTTCTGGGAAAAAAATGTGTAACAGTTACTTTTGAAGATATTCTGACTTTTCACACACACACACACACACACACACACTATGATACCATTTTTGATCTCAAAAAGCAGTATCACAGCTATTAAAAAAGTTTCTTGTTATGATTTTATATCTGCAGTTATCCTCAGCACGATCTCAAAGTCTGATTTTGTGATGACTGAGCTTTCAGTTCAATTATTATATTCTTAATTTTATGAATTATAATATATTATGTTATATTATATTTTATAAGAGAGAAGTTACTCAGTGTAGGTTCTTACATTCCTGCCTGCTTAAATCATTTCAAATGATTAAGATACAAAACATAAGACATTTAGAAAAGCTATCAAAAGCAATCAGTTATCAACACTTTAAGAAAGTAATTGAAATAGTTACACTACTTATTATGTTTTAAATAGGATAACTTTGGAAATTACATTTTCCAAATGAACCTTCCCAACACTGTATTTGACACATCAGACATTTATGGCTAATATAGTATGGAGGGAAAATTAACCTAATATAATTCAGAGACCCAAAATAATGAGCAGAAATAAGCAATTTAATACTGATTTATATATGGCCAAAAAGTAGGATTAAGTTCTGGTGCTTGTCATGCAAATCAACTAAAAAGCTTTTTCTTTTATAAAATTATATTAATAACAGTTGTCACTCTATATTTCCAATGATATGTCTTCGTGAGATTGAGATGATCCAAACATATATAATACAACAATGATTGAGAGAAACAATTAAACACTCCTGAAGCATGATGAATGACGTATAAACTTCTCAAAAGCTTCTTTATACTCACTTCTCAGGTTCAGCAGACCCAGATCAGCACTTTGGTTCTGTATCCCATCAGCAGATGGTGTCTGACCAAAGCCTGATCCCTCCACGCTCCTGGATCTTTCCTTACAGTGATGTACCTCCCTTCTACTCTAACAAAGACATCCCTGTTCCTGTCATCGGCTTCAATCCCTACAACACTCCTCGCAGGATCCAGTATGGTCCAGGAGCTCTGTTTCCACAGGAGCCTGTAAATATACCTCATCAGCTGTCCTATCCTCTTGGATTTTATCTGCCAGGTACTGGCTCAATTTCTCCTACAGTGCATTAGATAAACTCATCAAATTAAGCCATTGTTAAAAATGATGCAAACAAATAGTGTTTTGAGTGTTTCTCAGTGTTTTCCACAGGACTCACTCTGGTGTTTGAGAAGAGAGATCTCCGAACTGTGCTCAGATCTGCTGACATACAAATGTCCTGCTTTTATCAGGAAAACCTGTTACTGTTGTGTTTCTATTTGCTTATGAGCGCTTTGTTCAACATTTGTTTGTTTGTCTTGCTCTCAGTGGTTTGTCCGTGTTGCCCGTCTGGTTTTACTGAAGCAGATCGAGCAGGTGCAGGTCAAGCAGCTCTGCCATATTCACATTATCCTTATTACCCGGTGAGAAACATTGCACAGTTCACATATTTCATATATATCTGATGCTTCCTAATCATAAATAACTACACAAACCTGTAAACATGTTCAGGTCTGACTACTGCATAATATGTTTTGGATATAGTTTAAAAAAATCTAAATAATGAATGAAAAAAAAAAAAATACAATTTTAATTTGAAATTTTCTTACAGTTTAGCTGAAAATATATATATAATATAAATTATAAGACAATTATATACATGTGAATATTCTTAAAATGTATAGTGTATATGTGTTTATTTATAATACATAAAAAATACACTGTACACATACATATATTCTGTAAACATTTTTTTTACTTTGGGTGTGATTATTGTTTAAAATTGTGATTATCGATCGTTTAAAAGCATTAATATATATATAGATAGATAGATATTTTATATAGTGCTGGGTAAGGATTAATAATATGTGTGTTTACATTTATTACACACACATGCATTTATATATTAAAAAAAAAATCAGTTTTATATATTAAATATATTTATATATAATATAAATTATATAAATGTATAAATGTAAATACATGTGAATACTATAATTTGTTATTATTATATGTGTCTTACAATGTATAAAATATACATTATAAATATACACAACACACACATATATTATACAAAACCTTTTATCATTGATACAATTAATTATTGCCCAGCTCTAATGTAATAATATATCAGGGCTTTAAAGATTTTTATTCTCATTATTCTAGCAGAACTTTTCACTGAGCCACAATCACAGCAGCATCCAAACCACAAACTGGCCTGCACACGTTACACCTGAGTCTCAGCTGGGCGATGTGAACCTCGACAGGGTGTTTCAGATGGTGGACGAGTTCCAGGGTTTGCCCAGTGTCCGTGTAGTGCAAGTGGGCACCCCTGTGAACGGCCAGCACTCCTCCAGCCCATCTCTCTGCTCTCTACCTGCTGCCTCTAAACCTGACCTGGACCCTCCTCACAGCTCTGCAGCATCCAGTCCCTCTGCCACGGCCTGCACTGAGGGAGCTCACTACTTCAAAGCAGAGTCTGAGGGACATGATGTGAAGAAGCGAGGAGCCAACCAACTCAAAGAAGAGGAAGAGGAAAAGGTCAGAAAATGCTGGTATTGTCTTAGTTGGTCTTTAAGTGTTGTTTTACAGTACCGAAAGATACAGTATGTATCACAAACTATAAAATAACTACTCAAATTAAAACAGTAAAACTATAACTCAATACTCCGTAACTAGGCTGCTACAGATCAGAAAGTGACTCAGCAAAGCAGCAGAAACTGACAGCTGAGACTCACTGCAGCTACTTGAGGTAGGACAGTTTCAGATTATATCACACCCTTGAATTATGTTTCTGCACAATTGACTTTTGTATTGTAACTTTTTGTGACTTTATGATTGTTATGCTCCACAGGTGACAGGCATCATCATCATATGCAAATAACAAGCATCACAAAATTATTAATTATTTCATTATTAACTTAAGTATTATTGTAGTAAGTTGTTTACAGTATTTTCAAATTGTATGAACTATTTAAGAAGGTTTTGAAGATTAGAAGTAGTGTTAGGTTATGCTTTTTTTTTAAAGTAGTTTCTGCCTTTAATTTTAATGTTATTTATTCTAAATACATTTAAATATCTAGTAAATGTGATATTATCTATCTTGTATAAATATTTATTGTTGTGTCTCATATTTTTATTTTAATGTTTTAAATGTACTGAAGCACAAGAGTGAAAGTCAGATTTTAATAGCATTGAATGAACTGATTTGTTTTCAGCTTTTCTAAATTTGAATAAATGTAAAGCAAGTGAAATCCCTGATAAAGGCTGTCAAGTTATGAATAAATGTCTAGTATAAATCCTCATTTTGGAATTTAATTTAAAATGACCTATTTATAATTTGGATAAAAGTTAATGTCACCATTAAATTAGGAGATAATATAATTAGATTTTGCACTGTGATATTTAGTTGAATTTACTTTGTTTTTGTCTGACGCATTGCAAGCACTAAATATGACTATAAAAAAACATTTAATCTTCCATTTAATCCTTTCTGTTTGCCTGAAATCAACATTCCTAAAAAGACAAATCCAAAATAGTATTTTTTAACCTTTAATTTTGATTTTAAACAAGTAGTTCATTTAAAATTGGACATTTACAGAACAATTATTCACCTTCACTGGCTGATTATGGACTAACTTTAATGGTCTGAAGTTAAAATGTCTTAATGATGGATTTGATTTTTAAAAACATGCTATGGACTGGAGTGTTGTAGATCACCTGTGGAATATTGCAATGTTTTTATCAGCTTTTTGGACTTTGATTCTGACGGCACCCATTCACTGCAAGTGATGGAATGACACCTTTCTCCACATCTGTTCCCTCTAACATCTGTACCAGTTATTATTAAGCGTATATTGTTAGACTGATTATTATATTTACGTTTAGAAAATCAGTTTTGGCATCCAGCATCGTTCCGTCATTCAGATGTTTCTCCGGTGATCTCAGCTAGAGGGCGCGATGTGAGTGTCTCTCTATCTCTCTGTGTGTGTGTGTGTGTGTGAGTGTGTGTGAGTGCACGCGTTTAATGGGTCGGATCAGTTCTGCTCCACCCTCGCTGACAGTCAGCAGGTACACACACTCAACTTTAAACTTTTCCAGTGTTCTTGCCGTTCGGATCAACAACAGTGAGGCTTCGGGACAGCGCGTGCGGATTCTACTTCACTTCAAGTGTCTGGATTTCTCGACATGGATCTGTGGAAATTTAATCGGAGTCGATCAGGTTTGTGAAGTTTTAATTCATTTAGGAACATGGAAACGAGTGTTGAGAAACGGCTCTCTTCTGACAGTGTTTTCGATCGCTCCCGCAAAGCTCTTGTTTTATCTGGATAATTTTTTTTCCCGTCGCAGTTTTTATGTCGAATCTCATGGGAAACGTTTCCAGGCGTTCACAGTGGGCTTGTGATGCGTGTTCGATCCGAGTGGAATAACTGAGACATTGTTGTATTGATGGATACGGCGATTCTGCTACAACCTGTTACATTCTGGAATGTCTGGAATCCTTTGAAGTGGACGCGGCGCACCGCACAATAATGGAGTCATTATGACGTCACGCTATCAATCACGACGCGCGGGAATCCACGGGGGAATCTGTAATATTATTGATCCGACCTTTGGGAGATCATATTAAACTCTTTTTTTTTTTGTCGTTCTAATCAATGCTCGCGCCAGGAGTCTGTCCGCTGTCAATCACCCAGTCCCTCTGTCAGTCATGTTCTGTCAGTGACACGGGCCAGTCCCCAACTGAAGTTCCACAGAATAGCTTGTAGTATTCTTTTATTTCAAATCTCATCCCTGCAGTGCTTATAAAACTATCCATTCTAAAAGCCACTGGGTTTTTTGGACAGTTTCACTGACCTCTAAGGATTCTCCTGTCTTTTATCTGAGCTCTGATTGGACGGATAGCGCATAATGTATGGCCGGGGCCCGCCGCTGCAGCCAGGACAATGAGGGTTCCTGTGCCGCAATTGGCCGGGCTCTGGCCGTGGCTGCTCATGGCTGCCTCGCAGGTGGCGTTGGGCCACATGGGCCTGGAACTAGCCGCTGCTGTGGAGTCGGAACGCTCCGCACCCAGAGCCGTGATCAAGGTGTCGCTGCTGAAGCAGGAGCCCACCAGCAGGTCCATCACCCTGGAAGGGGTGTTCGCCGGCGGCAGCGCAGGCTTCGCTGAAGGCAAACTGATGCAGGTAAGAGCTGGAAGGTGTTTTCAGTCATGCACTCACTGGATTGATGCTCGTTGTTGGCATCTTCATGGAATTTTCCATTCCACAAAAGGTTCGTTGTAGTGGAAAAAGGTTCTAAATAGTTCTTTATGCTGGGAAAAATTGAAGGAAAACTGTTCACAGAAAGCCTATTTCATTGCTTTGAAAACCCCTTTTAGGAGTCTAGGTAACGGTGTGGGATCTGAAGAGCATACAGCTGTGTATCTCACTTCGGCACCAAAAAGTGTCTGAACTCTTAGACATTAGTTTATAATTGTGAAGAAACGGCAAGAGCGTGCATACACATTTTTTTAACACCAGCAACTCTTTGCATGATCCTCTTCAGTCTTGGAAGTTTTTTATGGGTGGTGACCCTAAAAAAGAATTTGGCCACTTCAAATTGTCTGAATGTCATTGCATTATATATTGGGTCAAAGCAAATGTCATTTATTGTAAAACAATGGCACAAGCGCAATCACATTCTGTTCATCTTGGGCTATTATTTTTGGTGCCTCTGCAGATGTTTTGTCAGGCTGTATCAGAAAAACATTTCTGCATGATACTCTTGGAGACAAGTTCTCTAAAAGTATTTGGACAGTTAAGCAACACCTAAAACTGTGAATATCAATGCATTCAATATTGTATCAAAACAAGTGTCTCTTATTGCAAATCCATATGCATTGTATTCTAACAATACATTTAGCAAACTTAAAAAATGCGGTAACCTCCTGTTTACTTTTGGGCCACAATTCATGTCATATAGTCTCAGAAACCCTTTACCCTAAAGGTTCTACCCTAAAAAGTATTTGGTCTTTTCAGACTGTGTGAATGTCAGTGCATTAGATACTAAATCAAAGCAAGTGTCATTCATTGTAAAGAAACTGCATATGCATGTTTGTCTAGCAAAATGCGCTCTTGGTCTGTTTATTTTGGAATATTGTGTTACATTTTTGGGGCACAATACATGTCATATAGTATTAGAAACACAAACAGTCCTTTGCAAGGTCTTTGAAACTGCAACTTGCAGAAAGAAAGTGAATGTGAAAATTTCAGAATGCCTTTGCATTAGACACGAGATGAAAAGCAAGGGTCCTATGTTGAGAACAAACTGAACAAACATGCTCTTTTGGTGAAACATTTGGTAAAGTGCAATCACTTTGAGTCGTATTTTACATTTTTGTCATATAGTACCAGAATCACCAACAAGTCTTTGTATGATCATTTATTACCGGCGGGCAGTGGCTTAAAAGGGTCTGGATGTCTTCTGTTAGATGTTAGATCAAAGGTAATAGAATTTATTGTCACTCTCACTCTTCTAACAAAACATTTAGCTCTGTGGCCACCATAGATGTTTGTCACACACTGTAGTACAGCAACAGCCCTTTGCATGATGACCAATAACACACTAGTCTGATGGCGTAGAAGTCTACAGCACTTCTCCGGGATCTGTTGTCGTGTCTCTTTCAGAAGCGCTTACCTGGGAAGCCATCAGATGCATCAGTGTGAGAGCCAAGAGCTGCTCGGGTCTTATTGGAGCTGATAGATTTGTGGTGTTGTAAAGCGTTAGGTCTGTTCTCCGAGGCCATACTGCCAGATGTTCAGGCTTTGAAGGCTGCGAGTTTCTCTGCGAGAGCCGTCCCGATCAAGCCAGAGGGGATGCTCTCACTGCAAACAGATTTCGAAAGCCTTTATCCCTGTGGGAAAGAGTTATTGGATCATAAAAAAATGAACTAAAAGCCATTTCTTGTTAGTGCGACGTGTATTTGTGATCATCTCGATTAGGGTTGTGTTTGAATCTGACTGCAGTACACATTACGAGATGATTGCTTTATTAGACACGGACGGAGAGCGGTGTTTCTGGAGTTCTGTTTTATTGGCCTCTCTGTTCAGTTGCAAGTTGCAACTAGATTTGTGCTTTATCTGAAGAAAGTGTGCCTGCCTGTGCAAAAACGTGCTGCATTGTGAATGGTTGCTAAGGTGTTCTGGGTGGTTGCTAGGTGGTTTCTTACCATTTCAAGCGAAGAAAGTCCACCTTCAAGTCTGGGTGATATTCTGGTCTCTCTTCAGTCTAAGTCTGAGAGTTTATGTAGGCTGTTTTATTGTAATGGCAATCGTTTTGAGGTGTCATTCATGCCGCCGGTGACTAGTATCTACATGCAGAATGTAAATTGTAATTGCAAGCCCATGCAAAAGAACATTGTAGGTTTGTAACTCAAAGGTTGAAGGTTCAAGCCCTGTAAAGGGTGTTTTGCGAAAAAAGAGGGCTTTGTGAAACTTCCGCTTCTATGAGTATAGCTAATTATCAGATAATGCAGGCATGTGAGTCTGATTTACAGAAGGGTATCAGTCTCTTGCTTACAGAGAGCGTGTCGCACAGACAGATGCTTTTGGCTGCAGCGCCAACCTGTTGCAACAGGCCTGGCTTGCTTTGGCGCATTGTCCTCCTGCATAATGTTCCCTTCCTCTAGGGGACAAAGTGATAGAGGCAGGTGGGGGTAGGGGGAAGTTTCTATCTTTTCTTCCCTCGCTTTTTCCTTTGGCTCGACCACATGAATTCAGCATTATGCCTTTTATCTGCTGCTGGGAAGAATGATATCGAGTGATCTGCTGTATAGCGTGTTTGTATGCTGTGCATCAAATTATGGAGTGCGCTAGAGCCGGGTGAAAACGCTTCAATTATATATCTCTATATTTGGCCTTTTGACAATATTTGTGATATAAATCTGGGTATTTATAAAAAACCTTCATTTTCTTCATATTTATCTTTTAATAAATATCTTTAAGATCTGTTCTTTTTTTCATTGTTTTAATCTAAACTCAAAACGTTTAAAATAAATAAGACAACAAAATTTTGTTTAAAAAAACAAGACATGTTTTCCATGACATTTTGCACTAAATGAATTTTTTTTTTCAATTTATCTTGAATTGAATAACTGAAAACTTGTATGATTTGGTTATATATATTTATTTATTTATTTATTTATTTTTTAACAGAAAAAAGGATTCTATTTTTTAAATATGTAAAAAAAAAATCCAACAGTGATTTTCGCACAAAATATAAACAAAAAGGTATATGTGTGTGTGTATGTATAATATAATTATATTTTATTTATATATATATATATATATACTGTATATAAAATATAATTAATTTGTTGTTATTATTATACATTTAATTTTTTTTTCTTTTCTAAAACTGTATATTTTTTTATATAGAATATATAATATATATAGAAATATATAGAGAATTCTTCATGTAGCAGTAAAAATTTAGTATAAATGAATACACGATGAACAACAAATAAGTATCGCTCGAACCTATGCCGTCTCGTTCCTTTGCCTCCGTATTAAACTCCAGAGTAAGCGAGGTGAAGCTAGTTAAATGTGTGCTGGATTAGTGCTTTTCCAGGCGTGTCTGCCTGGGCTGTCCTCGGGCGGCTCTGAATTCGCCGCGTTGAGGATGACAGCCAGTTTTCATAACCACCAGTAATTACACATCTCCCATCCCATTTGATCTTCCTAAGCATGTTGTTTCTCCAGGCCACAGGTTGGCGAGCGGCGCTGCCCAAATTTGACTGGCTTTTCTGGGCCGGTCGGCGGATCACAGGCAGAGCAAAACAAGATCAGACATGATGATGGTGGAAATGTTTTATTTAAGGAGAAAAGGCCTCTCGGCGCAGCCACTGGTCTTTAATGGAGGCCGATCGTACATGCTCTGTTTATTTTGCATTACAAATGTGCAATTTGATTTTACACAAGTGGTACCTTTCGCTGTTTAAACCAAAAATATATCATTTTATATATATATATATCATGCTAATATTACAGTACACACTATTTGTAAGACTCATGACATTAAGTTCTTTTACCATGCAGATTTTCTTCTATAACTATCCAGATGCATAGTGTAAAGCTTAAAAACTTTTCAAAGCAATACAGAAAGAAAAGGTATTTAAACATGCAATTAATATAATAAACATGTAAGCTTGTTTCCACTACAGGATTTGAAAAAAGGTGGTTAGAACTTTATTTCGCAAATCACAGTGGGTATAAAAAAGTATTCAGACCCCCTAAAAGTTTTCTCTCTTTGTTATATTGCAGCCATTTCCTAAAATCATGTGTTCATTTTTTTTCCTCATTAATGTACACACAGCACTCCATATTGACAGAAAAACACAGAATTGTTGACATTTTTGCAGATTTATTAAAA
>JAUCMT010000105.1:26453719-26506411 GCA_032357475.1 Enteromius thamalakanensis
AAAGCATGTGATTGGCTGCTTATTGCTGATGTCACACTTTCATGTGCACGTGCAGCATTAACTCAGGATCAAGTCTGGGTTAACAAAGAAAGTTGATGAGCTTCATCCAATAATGCCTAATTGCATGATTGCATCGATTTGGATTTGTCAACCCAAAACTAATCATGTAACTCTGAGTTTGTTTAGCCACCTTCATGGTACAGGCCCCTGAAGCAGTTTATAGTTTTTGTGATGTTTAGGCTTACAATCAGTGTTTGGTGCTTGAACATCAGCATCAGTCATCTATCATTAAATCTGGCATTACTCATGGGTAATGTTGAGTAGGTTTAGGTAGAGATATGGTCAAGGCAACATTTTTGGATTAAAATCATCAAAATATGTTGACCTAGGAACACATCTAACCCTGCAAAATCAGGACATACATGCATGCTCATATATAATGTGTGTCATTCAAACAGTGATGTAATGCTAAATGTATCCAAATCTCCAAACACATCTATAGTAAATTTGGAGTAAATTTTTTATGTTGTGAACTAACCCTTGAAACATTTTGCAAAAGTATTTTTTTTTTTTTAAGCATTGCAGGTACATAATATATAATGGCCGAAACCTAGTGTTGTGATTGCATGTGTTCTTTTATGAATGAGACAATGCCAGAATGCTAAGAGCTTGAAGAAAATAAATAAATACAATTTCCATTCAATACCTATATAAGAATAGTTCAGTATATTTATATGTGTGCAGCTATTGTGCACTGTGTATTTTAAAGTTATGCAGTCAGGGTGTTAGCATAGAAACACGCTAAGCTGAAGCTTGCATGCCATTTTGACATTTGCTGTCACTTTTGAGGTCCAGATTGGTTGTGATGCTGCCTTGAAAGTGAATAATGAAAATACAGAAGTCAGTAGGATGGTCAGGCAGCTAGACTAGGGTCTGTAGTTGTTACAGTCATCCACTGTAAAGCTGCTTTCAAATAATATGCGTTGTGACGAGCGCTATGGTAAACTTCAATTCCTGAAGGCTTAGTCTTTGGACTGTCCTGTCGAGTGTACCTCGCCTCACCACACACCCCGTGCTTCCAGCCACAGTCTGTCTGCCGTATCATCTGCCCTCCCCCAGTCCTGCTCGTTACACAAGGCTGACCGACCAAGATGATTCATGAGAGGCAGGCTTTTTCGATTAAATCATCTGCCAAGATGCATTTGAACTGAACCATTGTCTTTGTACATTCAGCTGGCTTGCAATGTTCACATTGTTTGGCTTTTATTCTTTTGAAGAGTTGCAACCTTAGATGGAAACCAGGCTTGTGTTTCTGCAGAAATACAATTTGTTTCATCTAAAGTCTCTTCTCCATGATCAAAGCATCGTCCAGATCTTGAATATGCAGTCCATGCTTGTTGGCCATAAAGGAACAATAAAACACACATTGACCTGGTTGAGAAATGATGGACATTCTAGTTTTATGGACTCTCCATTAAAGCAGAGTTCTAAATATGTGACTTACAGTGCAGTGAATGTCAAATTTAGGTTTGTTAATACAAGAGACAGCTCACACACAAATAATCCAAAGTTAATCAAACAGCCGTCTTGCTTAGCAAACTTAATAAAATGCCACAGGCTTTTCTGAGACGCTTTCAGAGAGCTTTTAACTGCGGTGGGGTTGCGTTTGTTACATTATCCTCTTAGTCTAGTGGGATGGAATCTGCAAAAGATTAATAACATTTCACACTTGAGTAGGAGAGGGTGTCAGCCAAGGAACGAGGCATTAGAGATTAGAATATACACACAACATATACCATGAGGATGTGGATAAACAAATACAGGCCAGTTTAATACAGTATAGACAGACTTGCCTTAAGGGATGAAACGATTGGGCCAACGTTCATAATATAACAAACACTGCATATAAGGATTCGATATGTTTTATATGTTTCTGTCTAATGAGAACCAGTGTTATCATATAAGTCACAACTCAAAAATGGTAACAAACCTGTCCCATGAAAAGATTAACCCAATAGTATTCTTGGAAAATCTACATTGGAACGCTAACAGGTTAATATTAGCTGTACATCATTTTATCATGAATTCAGAATAAGAAGGACTGCAAATAAATGTGATCTTACTATCATGTTATAAAGGTTTATTTAACCATGTAAACTGTTTATAATTCATGCGAAATATTTTAATAGAAGTGTCTTGAAATTATATTGATGCAATTTTTTCAAAAACTGCTTTTACTGCAGTTCTGCACTTGGTTTTGAAGTTGTTGAAAATCATCCTCATATATCATTTTTCATGCTTTTCCTTTGTTCCATGCCTGACAACATGCTACCACAAGCAGAACATCTTAGCAATCATGTAGCACCACACTAAAAACAAGTTTTTTATTTTTAAAATTCATTTTTCATGTTATTGTTTAAAAAGAAGGACTGTGATGATACATTAAGTGGTGGGTAAGACATATAGCTCGTATTTGTTTTAGATATTTCCACCTGACGGCTGCTGTGGTTTCCATAAAAGCATACAGGACTGCAAACGTCTGGGTACAAATCTCTATACCCCTCAGTGCCTCTGAAAGCATACCTGTCACCAGAGTGCTCAGTGTTGTGTGCTCATCACCATTTGATGGATTTGGTTGTGAAACGGAGTGTGATAAAAGACAAGAGACCAGAAATCCATTTTTTAAGGCAGCCAGCTATTGCATTTCCACAACAAAGGTGCCACCGTTTTCATGACACCTTTATGGATAAAACACAGAAGGGTGCTTAGACATAAAGACTTTAACACGGCTCACCCCTGTTTTGTTTCATCATAAAAGAGGCTTGTGCACTGGATGCACTTGATGTGGGAGCAGAAGCACTGTCACGTGTCAAAACACAATGACGGCTGTATGATGGCTTTTGCATCCGCATTTGTGAATGAAACGAAAAGCAGATGAGTTCATTTGAGAGGCATTTGGTAATAACACCACTCACATCTCATCCCTGGAATAGTAAGGCCGCTGTAAATTTGAGCCAGACAATGCATATTTGGCTTTTACTGCAAATAAATAATAAATAAAATTCATATAGTGCATCATATAGTTTATACACATTTTATTTCCTTATGACCATTTTTATTAAACTAACCTAAAAATGATGTTCCCTATAACATTTGAATCATGGAGGTCGATAAGGCATTATGAACCATGATTGTAAGATATACTAACTTTGAGGGGAGAAAAGAAGAATTGGAAATATACAACTCACTTTATATAATACTGTGTGTTGTCATGAAGATAAAATAAACATTTTGTGTAAATGTCAAAGCAACAAGGCAGATGTGAACAAAACATTTATTTTTTGCACAGAACAATAAAGCATTTAAATAAAAAAATGTGTTTCTTTCACAATGTCCTGTTAATCACAACACAACACAACGACATGCACATATGTTTTCTGAGCATAAGTCATAGCAAAGCGGAAATGAGTGCAAGTATCAGAGGAGGAAAAAACAGAGCTTTAATAGCAGTTACAGGAAATCACTGTCCGCATCAGAGAATGAACATCCTCTTTCCATCTTTTTCATTCCATTTTATTGGAGCTATTCGGGCTTATGTAGCAAATCCTGCTAATCATTAGTGCATAATTCCCTGCTTTCCGTCTGAAGGCACGTGTCTAGTGTGCGTATCTCCCCTCAGCCCTTATCACTTATGACAGCATGGCCCACGGAGACACAGAGAGGACGGCATTATCATAGGGGGCGGCCGCTGATGTGTCTATCGGACGGAAAATGTGACACTGCAGACAGAGGGCCACATTCATTTTTTTCCAGATTGGATGTGCAGCAGAACTCGTCATAGGTCAGGAGTAAATCAAAAAGAATTACACAGCTGCCAAAGACCATTACTTCAGCAAAGCAGAGGTAAATCTACTCCAAATTCAGCGCAAACACATACAGTAAACTAAAAAGGTGATAAGGAGTGACATTAATGATAATGTGAATCATGTGTGTGTGTGAATCTGAATGTCTCTGATTGGGATTTAAAGGTGCTGATGTCAGAGTGATATGATTAGCATGATAAAAACAGCTTTAAATCAGCACAATAAGACTCATTCCCCACAGCAAAACCTGTCTAAATTGGATTCCTTTGTTCTTTGTTTTCAAGTATCCTTCCATCCTCAACCACTGATAAACTGTTTATTACCTGAAGGTGAATCAATTTCAACAGAAGAAAAATCAATATGCTCCCCCATATAGCCTAAGGAAAATCTTTTAAAGGCTATTAATGGATCAAGTCTTAAATGAGAGGAATATCCATATCTGCAATCAATAATAAAGCTTCATCAGGTTATGAATCGTCTAAGCGTGAAAAAACATCAAAACGGTGATGATGATGATGATGAAAAGGGTTTTTTCTTGTTTTGTTTTTTCTAACCCATCAGTAGCTGACATTATATCACAAAGGTATTGTGCGAAAATATCCCAGAAGGAGCTGTTTACGATCTGCCTGACCTCAGTGAAGATGATGTTAAACCTTTCCTTCAGCAATAATGATGAAGTGAATAACGATGATGCTGAATTTATTAACCGATTTCATTAGCTAACATGAATTACCAATGTATTGTCAATGTTAGTTAATAAAAATGGTTTGTTCACACTTTAGTTTATGGTCAGCTTTCACTGTTAACTAATAATTACCTACCACTTTTAATTTAAACTATTACAAGTATTCATTTGCTTCTTATTAATTGCAAGTTAGATTTAAGTTTAGCTATGGATAAGTATGTTAGTTATAAGTACAGTAATATAACTGCTAATAAACAGCTAGTTAACCATGAGATCTGGTCCCTAAACTAAAGTGGGTAACACATTTGTGTTACAGTGTAATTATACATTTAAGTGCTGAGTAATATTAATTAACGACAGGTACTTACGACAGGGCTAGGGTTAGGATTAGGGATTGGCTTAGTGTTACTTGCATGTGATAATGCTATAATGTTATAATAGTAAGTATATGTAACATGTAATACCAACACTAAAGGGTTACCAAATGTGTGTTGACGTTAGTTCACAGTGCATTAATGTTCACAGATACACCTTTACATTTGTCAAACTTATTAGTAAATGTTTATATTAATATTAACTAAGATTAATAAATGCTGTAGATATTTTGATCATTTTTAATAATACTAACTCACTATTAACCATGAATTAATACATTTCTAATTTCCTGGATAGATAGTGCAGTAGTTGTTGAGCAGGTAATGGGAAGGATTAGGGATGTAAAATAAGGTCAAATGGCATAAATAAATGGCAAAAATTGTAGTACTGTAATATGCATGCTAATAAGAAACTAGTTAAGAGACCCTAAATTAAAGTGTTACTGTAAAGGGTTACCAAAGCCTGAGCTGAAATTAAAGCAGGTATGATATAATTCAAATATCAAAATGTGTAAACATGTAAGAATGAGGGTTTTAAAAGATTTCAGTTCTCTGACATACGTTCAAACTGAAGTAACTGACTAAACCTCTGTCACAGAGCAGCCATTATAACGTGATTTCACTGATGCTCCTCACTGTACTTCAGAATGCTTCTGGTTTTTAATTATGTCTATCAAAAGCCATCTCTTTGTGCAGTCCTTTGAAGTCTTTTGCTTTCATTCACTTAAAAATAGACCTTCAATAGGAATGGCTAGCAGCCTCCCAGCAGAGATTTCTAAGGAGAACTGCAGTGTCCCTCGGGCCGCTCTGTCTTTGACCCATGAAGCAACACTTCTCTCAGGAGATGGAGGGAGGTTAGGGGCCTGTGGACATTTCACCCTCCTCTTCAGAAGCAAGACGCCAGATGACCTTGCTGCTACAATACGTCTCCCCCTATAACTCTTCTAACCCACGGATCCATAGTTCACCTGATCGTGTAATAACTTCTGAGGATTGGCTGTCAATCGACTGGAGCGCTCAATACGACACAATAAATAAATAACTCTTCGTATTGAGCAGCATTTGCATGTTCATCATTCACGCTCATTCATGTGCCTCCAGGACCACATTTGAAACCTCGAGCACATGCACAATGCTTCAGTGTTTTTTTTTTCTATTATGTGGTAAATTGTCTTTTTCCCCATTTTCCCCCACACTTTGTTCAGTTACTATAGAAACAGAGGCGGTGAATTTGCTGCAAACTGAGAGCTGACAGACACCCGTGTGAATACAATCAACCAACCTCAAGTGTCTCAAAATCGCTGTTTATGCAGACCAAATTTTTAGCCTGTTAGGGCACAGTTATTTCAATGAATTTTAAAGACAAAAGACAAGCAATACCGTCTCCCCCCCATTCACACATGTGAATTGTTGCATGGCTGGAAAAGAGTATAAATAGCTCTGCAGCCTAAATTTGGTAAGCACCCTCTCCAAATTCTGGTTTGCTTTCCTGTTCATTACCTGACACACTCCATGCCCTGGAGTTACTATAGCAACACTGCACGGACAGTAATGTCCTTCAAATGCATGGCTTTGAAATCCAGGGATAATTTTCGAGTTTCAGACACGTAGAGGCGTTAAGGGAGGCTTTAATGTGAAATAAAATACTTAGGATGTCACTGGAGAAAATAGTATGCGTTGATTCCTTTGATGTTGCCACTGCTGGCTTGAAGAGATTGTCGCCGCAAAAAATTGCTTTTTAACAAAAAACATTTCTTGTGTTTGCTGCCCTCTGCTGGCCGATTCACACGGCTCTCTCTGCAGCCTACAGCCCTCCATCGGAGAAACAAATGAAACTGAATCATTGCATTTGAAACACAAATCCAGTGGCGTAACCATCAATATTCAGACTAATGCTTAGTCGATATGTGTTCAGGCTCTTCAGCTTTATTTCAAATATAAAAAAAATAAAAATTAAAAATTAAAATGGCTAGTTTTGCAGAGGTCTTTTCGTCATTAAAATATAACGCTAATTTGGGTCCCCGAGTGGAAAATTGAATCTGAACAATCTGGGAATGTTTTGTCAGTGGCCACCGTGATTATCAACGTGGATGTCAGATAAGGGAACAATCAACCTTTTCATTATCATAGATTTTTAAAGATTTAAAATTTTAGGTGGATGATAATCATAGGAATTCTAGCAGGTCATCTTTCTGTAAGATATTTCTGCTATTTTCTGACTGAATCTTATTTTCTCAGTTTGTTGACGTAAGTCCTCCATCCCCTCTATCTTTCTCTCTCTCTCTCTCTCTCTTTCTTCCATTTCTTTCTCTCTGGGCGAGTTGGCCCCATTTCTGAGGTGAGCAGAGACATTACTGTCAAACCTGCACAGAGGCTTTGGTTTGGCAGCAGACATTAGCGTATGAATGAATCAAACACTGTTAACTCATGTAATTAATTCAGCTTCAGCATCCTTACAAACTACAAATCATTTCACCTTCCTGAGAATTTAGGTCAGCTCTGAAAAAAAAAAGAAGACGACATTTTGATGTCTTTGTGATAGGCAATATAAAAAAATATAGAAATACGGACAATGGAATATAAAAGCAACCTTAAAAAAAAGATCAGGACAAGATGTGAGGCAAAATAGACCAAAACATGAGCAAATAAAATTCCACAAGACAAACAACATTTCAACTGTAGTACATTTTCTATTATGGGTCTGAAGTGAAAAACGTGATTGCTAAGAGCTAAATCTCTGATGATCACTGACTAACACAAGCAAGTGTAGCTCTTGGAAATAAGGTGGCAAGACAGATTTGTTTTTGTTTTGGGACTGAAGCAGTGTGACTCTTCGTGTCATCCTTGTGTCTTGCTGAGATCAAGCAGCACAGAATCGTTTCTCTCAATGACAAAAACAGCTGGGACACAGTGCAATGGGATGGAACAGAAGCAGGTTTCACAGATGAGTTTCAAGACATGGCATGAGGTGCTAAAAAACATCGAGAGGCAAAAGACATCTGACAGCATGTGTGCACTGACCAACATTACTACAGATAAAACACAAGAACACATGCTGTGTGAATGATCTTAGGCTCGTTTACTCATAGCATTTAGGTGCAGTTGGTAAAAATAAACACTACCAGGTAGTGTTTGTCTTTTTAACGTTTTACTAATATTATTGGAAAAATCCTTTATTTAAGGAATGTTCTCATATTGATATATGCTATTTATTTGATTAACTAGGCAACATTTTGTGCAATCAATATGTTAGACATGCCAGTTTTTGTCTATGTTTATTTGTAATTGCTCCTAATTCAGGAAATGTAATTCTGTTACATTTTCTCTTTTGTGCATGTTTCTGCCTATTCTCTGATTGCCGTGTTCTCCATGAACTTTGCTGAGCTCAAGGGCAGTCACACGCTAAAGCGATGTAAGAGGCACTGGGACAGACTCGTAGTGCTGACCCTCTGCCTGCTTATCATCTCTGCTGGATGTCATTTGCATTCCATTAGAGCTCACTCATTCTCCCTTTCTCTGGCTCTTTCTGCAGCCAAAGCCTCATCACTTGCATTATGCAGCAGAATCATTTCATACGCCTCTGCATACGCCAGCCGCTCTGAATACGCAGTGCCAAATCAAGCACATGTTTCCGGAGGAAAAAAGGGAGGAAATGCTCTGATTAGCCATTATGTATGATTAGAGCCTGCATGTGTGGATTTTGATGCTTTTCCACTAAAATGTAGACAGAGTGCTCTTCCTGCACACAAGCGAAGCATTTAAACCAAGAAACATCTATACAAACGCATGTATGAAAAATAGGCTTGGTGTACTTAAATGATCAGTATGTTTCATACATGTTAAAGGAATAGTCCACTCAATTATCTCAGTTCTGTATTTGCAAAACTGGTTGTTACAGTATCTCTTTCCAAACCTGTATGTACAGTTTTTCTTCTGTAAAACACACAAGTGCTGTAGCACTCAGCAAAATCAGGTTCTGCAAATGGGGACCGGAGCCTTCAGTTCTCAAAGGATGCAAAGAATACATTTTAGAATTGCACAAATTATATAATAAATTATAATAGTAAAAGGCTCGAAGTAAAAGGCTTCTGAAGCCATATCAAAGCATCAAAAAGAATGAATTTTGAAAAAGTTGGAAATTGCCTTTTCACAGCAATTGGTGACAATAAATGATCTGTTCTATGCCTGGTAAACAAAATCAAATCTAAAAAAGGGTGGGAAAATGTTGGGGAAAAAAGAATAACCTGAACCATGAACCTTTCAATAAAATACATTTATTGAGAGCCACTGAACAAACTATATCCCAACTTTAATTCTGTCACTATTTCTCTCTACGATATTTAGCATACAGGTTGGTTCGGTCGATATGGTTCTTTTCTGAGAAAGAACTCCTCGCCCATCCATGCAAGAGAAGAGTTTAATTATATCTGTAATGTATATATGGAAAGATTATCAGAGGCCAAATCCTGACTCAACAGGAGGAGGAGGTGGGGATGGAGGAGTATAAATACCTTCTGATCAACACAATGAACACAGCTGAATGATATCTAAAAACATGAGCTCAAAGGGGAATGCTGTGAAAGGGGTCATATTCTTACAGGAGGATATAGATCACCTATCAGCATCAGCTGATAAGAGCTTGACTAACGTGTCCTGCCAGAACTAATGATATACACTTGATGATAATTATAGTGTACACCCCAAGTTCAGAGTTGTCAAAATCCAGGCAACTGTTAATTTGTTCCTCCAGTATTCTAACTGTTTTAACAACACAAGGTCTGTGAGGGGTCTGCGACTCTGTCTGACTGTCTATGCTGCCAAAAATGTTGCTCCTATGTCACATAGCAGTATTGACCCTGAACTTCTGGCATTCTAAAAGAAGAATTATGCTATACCTGTGTCATGTGGCCTTGGTCAGAAAAAAAGGTGCCAAAGGTTTTCTAACAGTCCTCAAGCAATCTTGTTTGGGCAAACCACGCTTGGTTGCACGCTGCAAGAAAATTAGTGGTAAGGTTACTCAACTCATAGGTCATTTGCAGTAACTCCAAATGAGGTAATAACATTTGCTTCAATTCAAAGTAGCCTACTGTTGTTACTAAGAAGCAGTGTACAGATTGTATTTTCTATATAAGTTGTGTAGATGACAGAAAAGTGTATCTGTACTAAAAAAGCACAACTCAACCCAGTGGAATCAAACCTCCTCAGCCATGGAGGCTAATTGATTCAGTTCCCTGATTCAGTACTGTGTCTTGTTCTCAGTGCCAAACATGTTCCGGGATTTAATGATAAAATGACTACCTGGCTAATTTTTTTTTTGTTTTTTAAAAAGAAATTGTAAACATTGGCAAACTAAGTGGACTTGATTCCAGTCCTGGTTTCTTCAGTGTTCTGTTAGTTCCATTTTTCCATAAATCAAACACCTACATTTTTCCATAACAGATCACGTGGCTCCATGATGCATGTGACAGCTACGAGAACTCTTCAAACTTACTAAACCACTTACATCCTTTAATAAGATCTTCAAATTCAAATTTTATTTGTCACATTCATATACATACACGTTACGACATGAAGTAAAATGTATTGCACGACTGCCCAACACATTGACACAATAAGAAAATAAAACACAATAAAAATCCACTTAGGTGAGCAAATAAAAAAAAGAAATAAGTACAGTAATAAATATAAATAAACTATAAAGAAAAAAAAAATAGCAATAAGATAAAAACAGAATAAAAAGGAAGTAGAAATGTATATGACTATAAATAAAAGAAAATAGATATTATAGAATATTGTAATTGTCACAGTCAGCTGGAAGTGCCAGTCCAAACCCCGTGGGGGGAAAAAGACAATTTACCACATAATAGAAAAAAAAACACTGAAGCATTGTACATGTGCTCGAGACCGTGGCAAACCCCTCAGGATTTTCTGAGACGGGGAACAGTTCATCGAGCTGCAAAACCAGAACCAACTGGGCGTGGTACAGCACCCCTGGCTGTGTTGCTGGAGCTGACCAGACCGGAAACAGTTTCTTGGGCTGAGAAACCGGGACCAGTAGCAGCAGACTGGGTAGATCCTCCACGTGATCCGCCGAAGTCTCGCGACTGACCGCCATTTTGCGCCGATAATTTGGCCAAAACACAGTCCTTGATTTGCTCCTCAGTCACTCTCACACGGTGGCTGAGAGCAATAAAATCCTCCACATAATCTTCTATCTGCCATCCACGCTGAAAGAGAGAACACAGCCGGAAAGACAGTACCGGGGAATAATCCTGCCTGCTAGGCAAAAAACAGTCTCTGTAGTCACGTGGGTTGTAACAGCCGCTGAGCCCTTGTGGACGGTCCATTCTGTCACGAGAGCTAGGCGAGGAGACGTGTGGGCTCATGTGCAGGCTGTTTATTGAAGTACACAGAGCAAAACAGACAGGCTTAAGGTCGTTACCGGCAGACAAGAGTGGTGGAGGCAAAGCACGAGAATGGTCAGAGTCCATGGCGTAGATCGGTACACAGTAAAAACGATCCGAACAGACAAGGATACACAGGAAAACAGGAACAAAGAGGATTAGGTAGTTAGGTAACATTTTACTTCCCTAATTACCTAACGAAAAACAAAACCCAAATGAGCTAGCCAAAATACAACCCAGGCTCATTAGAAATTCATGTCTCTTCATACATTACTGCAAAACGGAAAAATTTACCTATACATATGAATCGCTGCAGTTTCCAGTTGAAATGAACAATAGATGCACTAAAACTTCAACAAAGTTTATTACTTCTTATACAAAAGTATGATTTACATGTACATTTTTGATTAATGAAAGCTAATTTTCACGCATTTCACGCACACATTTGCAGCTTTATATGTATGGGTTTTCCAATTCAGAAGGACAAAACAGCTCAAATCAGCATAAGTTTGTGGAGCATAAGGAATGGCCACATCATCAAATGTGCTTTTAAATAACTTTTGCACTTGTTAACACTATTGGGTAGGTTTAGTGTAGGGGATATTTCCAATATGATAGACCATTAATCTTTAGCGACACTCACTGGATGTTTGCAACGGCCACAAAACGTATCTCAAGCAGCATTATAAAAAACTGCAGTACATACCTGTACCAACATAATACAACTATGCCACGGTTACGTATTAAATGTTTTTTAGCCATTCTCTGAACATTTCCCTTTGAAACTGCGATAAACCGTGCAGTAAGGTACACACATACAGGGTTGCAGAAATGTATGTAGAGGAACATATTTCCAATGAGCCTGGGTTGCCAAAATAAATGTCCATACCCCTTTGCTCCAAGTTTTTAAAAATAAATAAATAAATAAATGTTTTAAAACAGATGGACATAATCACTCCTATTGATGGACCAGAGATGAAGGCTCCACAGCTTAGGCTGGGGATGCTAGATCTCTTGCTTAAGAGAGAGGAGGTTATTCATCAATGGAACTGATCATAGACCAGCTGATAGCAGCTGGATTAACTCAGGGAACCACCTCTGATTCTTCCAAAAGGGGGCCACCAAGATGGCCAAACACTTGACCACTTGGGTTGTAGTCTCCATTCTCCTGAAGCTACATTGCACTGAGGATGACCTTTCCCTGGTTCAGTGTGTCCAGTACGTGAACTGCCCTTAGTGCAAGCAGGTTGGAGTACCTAAAGAAAATAGAATCACATTCATATGCATATTTCACATTTGACCAGACTGGTCAGATTTTTACCAGATTTGCTTATGTAGACAGTGAGGAAATGGTTGAAGTTTACATCATATTTAGTATCGGCTCTGAGTTAACGCTAGACAAGGCCATGGATATAGCCGGATGACATTAAATTGCACTAGCTTAGCTCAAAATGCTTGTGTATACAACCCCCGTGACCAAGCAGTGCACACTGTCAACACCCAGAAAGAGGTGAAGAAGAAAACAGGGGAAGCATGAATGAAAGCTTAGCATCAGAATAGCAATGATGTTGCAGAGTGTGGCAGAAGTTGTTGTTACTGCAGCATCCAGACTCAAGGTCCATCTGAGAAATACCCTGCTGAAGGCAAAGAGTGGGGCAAATGTGGAAATCATTTTACCAAAGTATGTTGTCCTGCTTACACAGTCTCACTAGATATGGTGGTCCCATGCTCACAGTAAATGGAAGACAGACATTTTACATTTTGACATTTACACATTTTAGAGTGGTCTTTTATTGTAGGTGTATAAATAGGCCTTTTGTGTACATAGAAAAAGTCTTAGATCTTTGAGTTTAGCTCAAAAAAAGTGGACAAAAACAAAAATGTATAATTTGGTTCAGTTTAAATTTGGACCCCCAAAGCATGCCTGGACCTGGATATAATTAAGCTTGTGCTTTCACTAAACGCACTTAAAGAAGACAAGTCCATGGAATGGAGGAGGAATACATATGCTTATTTCTTCGATGGTATTAGATTGGCATCACTGGTGGTGTTAATCAGCCCCACATACAGACGAGGTGTGCTGGTCCTCATGTGTGAAATGCGCTATTGAATCAAGGCACTGAAGGGAAGAATGAGCTTAACTCCATTCACCGTGTTTGGAGGAAAAAGAATGATGAGTATCAGTCCAATAATACCATACCTACAGTGAAGCATGGGTCTGGAAGCATCATGTTCTGGGGGTTTCTGCACAGGGGACAGGACGACTGCACTGTATTAAGAAGAGGATGAACAGGGCCATGTATTGTGACATATTGGACAAAAACCTCCTTCCCTCGGTCAGAGCATTAAAGATGGGTCGTGGCTGGGTCTTCCAACATGACAATGACCCAAAGCACACAGCCAGGAAACCCAGGAGTGGCTCCGTAAGAAGCATATCAAGGTTCTGGAGTCTCCTCACCAGTCTCCAGACCTAAACCCAATTGAAAATTTTTGGAGGGAGCTGAAACTCTGAAACCTGACAGATATAGAGAAGATCTTGAGAAGATTCAGCAAACCTGCTGAAGAACTACAGGAGTTGTTTGACCTCTGGAATTGTTAACAAAGGCTTGTGAAGCAAATATTAACATTTTTTTGACTCAAGTGATCAAATACTTATTTGACACAGTAATTCCCAAATAAATTGTTAAGAAATCATATAATGTGATTTCCGGATTGTTCTTTTTAGATTCTGTCTCTCAGTGGAGATGCACCGGTGCTGAACATTGTAGACCCCTCCATGATTTCCAAGTAAGAGAACTGCAAAATCACAGGGTGATCAAATACTTATCGACCTCACTGTATATATATATATATATATACACACACACACATCATATGTATATACATACACACACACATACATATTCTTAGTTTATATAATAAAATGAGTGGTCTAAAATGACCACATTGAAATTGAATGGGAACACATTTCATCAAGCAGATATATTTTTATAATATCAACTTCAAATTTAGGGCACAATTTGTTTATTTAACATTTTGACAGATAAAATGTTTTGGAAGCTACATATTTCATATCAAATTTACAAATAGTATTTTATGCAGTTTTTATAATAGGCCTAATAAACGTTAACTTCAGTGACTTTTACACCCCTCCCCCCACGTCAGCAATAATCTACCAAATATCTTGTCTCTCCAAATCTATAAGATCATTTATTTCAAAACCCTTAAGTATTTTTGATGTTTAGGGATGAGCAATAATACGATAACAATATATTTTCCTTAATAAAACATAATATAATGTTTGAGCACTAAACAGCACTGTGAGAGGGACGTACTAATGCTTTACGTAGCTTGTGTTTCAGTAAACACATTAGTCTCAAAATTAATGCATTAACGCAGACCATTCATGATTTTCAGTTTAACAAATATTTAATGCAATTAACAGTAGAATGTCTTCTATACAGTAAGCTCCGTGGTTCACACAAGCTCAATATACTTTCATCTTTTACTCTACGACATAAAACCCACCAGCTACACCCCACTCGTTTTAAACTCTTACGTTTCTTAAAAAAGACAGTTGATAATAAGACGCTAAATGAGACATTAAATGTCAGCACGAAGATTAATTTACTGTATTTTACAATCGTAGTGTAGCTACAATTTCTAGTAAAATGAACTGTAGAATAAACACATTTTATATAGTTATTCGAAAATGTTTTTTTGCTTTGCCTTGAATTATAACAAGTCTTCAGATGGAAGATGCTCGTTTTATTGCTTTCCCACGAACGCAGAGACTCAACAACTCATAAGATTATTTCAAATAAACACCACATTAACCAGCTTAGTCATGGTGGAAGTGAAACCTTAACGATGCATAGGGCTTACAGCCACGCTATAGTTGAAAGTTTACTTCAATTATAAAAAATTATTATTATATTTATTATTCAAACTGACAGCTTTAAGTTTTACTGAACGGCTGTAAGTCAATGACAGTGATACTCATAAACAAGATGCCACTGAAAAAGTATTAAAATCTACTGTCTTTGTGCATTGATTTGAAGATTGAATGTGAAATTATTGCAGTATAGAAGTATATTTTAAAACTTAATCGTGATTAAACGTCCTCCCCTAACAAACTATTATAAGCAAAATGCTTAATGTGTTTTTAAACGAGCAAACTCCGTAAATACATTATTAAAAATCAGATTGTTTTGTTTGTGCATACTAATGTTTTACACTACTGTTTATCAAACAAACATATAGTGCATTCATTTCATTTAAATAAAAAAAGATAATTTTTGCGCTCCATCTGAGTGTTATATTGATCTCTACATGAAAAGAAACGTGGTGTAGGACTGACTTCTTCACTCAGAACATTAGAAACCTAAAGGCATTTATTTAGTGCAGTGATCTCAGCTAGTCAATGATGATTGAATCTTTACTCCATCAATCCTGCAGACTAAACCGTCACTTAACCAGTCAATCAGAACACATTAATCATATTATGTTGCATCACATCCTCCAGAAGAAACACACACACACACACACACACACACAGAGAGAGTTGGTCAGCAGCAGGATCTCGGAGTGTTTCAGTCACAGTCTTCAGTTTAAAGTCGTCATGTGTGACCTCATCATGACACAGTCCTGCTATTGGCCAGTTCCTTCTATGGCCATATTTGGAGACATGCACACGATTGAGTGCAGATAAATGATTCAATGAATGCGAGTGAAGAAAACTTATCTCTCTGTGTGGGTTGTCTGAGTGGTTTTTGCATGGTAGAGAAAAGTGATTTTTACTGTGCATATTACTTGTGTTTCAGCAGGGTAAAAATAAAAGAGTGCATCTGATCGCTCAGCAAAGTAACTGCTCACTTTAAGTGTCAATTATGTAGTTTTATTAAATGATTTTGTAATATTCTGACTGAAAAAAACAAGACACTTGCAAAGTATTTTGTAATATTGAATGAATCTTCAGGCTAAAAAAAAGAATTATTTTGTAATGTTAAATGATTTTGTAATATTCTGGCTAAAAAAGGACATACGAATTATTTTGTAATAGCTTTGTAATAATGTAATAAAAAACTAAGATTAAATGATATATGTCTATATTTCCAGGATAAGCCTTGCAAATGATTTTGTAATATTCTGGATCTTCATTTGAATGATATTCTTGAAAATCAGCTGCTGAGAAACAGAAGAAGAGTGTGCTGCGTCATGTATAACAGCTTTACCCTTCTCTGCTTTAGTAAACACCACTCATAGATGTTCATAGCCATTCTCTTTCTCTCTCTCACGCACACAGCGCCTCGGAGTCATATTTTAAAACCAGAGGAAGTAACAAACGGTGACGCCATCGTTTGCAAAACACTGGTCAGCGGTCTTCTTGAGGACAGTTAAGACGAATGAAGGGAACAAAGACACGGGAGGAGAGCAGGGGAGGGGAAGCTGGTGCCGAACCAGATAAGGTCTATCAGTCTGGACAGAACCCCCTCGCAGACAGCCAATCAGCTTCCAGCACGAGCACAGGTCACTTCCTGTTCAGATCTATACGTTAACCTGCAACCACAGGTGTGAGAATCAACATAAGCAGAAACACTCATGCAGTACGTCTAGAAATGTAACATCTGAAACTCAAGAGTGTTTAGATTTGTTAATAAACACTGAAGAAACTCTTGTGAACTCATTTCATGTCAAACAACTGTTCAGCATCCATCTGGAATTAAATGGATCACGAATAATGAACTGGCATTCAAGTACTGTTTAAAAGGTTACTTGAGTGAATGATTGGTATTGGTTAACACTAACCAGAGCTGTTTTACATTTACTCTCTGTGGAAATTGTAATGCACTCAAAATAGGGGTTTGATTTTACATTGATGCTGAAACACCTACAAAGAGGATCTATTTTTAATTGGTGCTTCTATATTGCCTTCAGGAAGATGTCTGTGACACAATAAGACTTCAGCAGCCTTGAGAATGTGGCAACAGACAAACTCTCGGTTAACTTGTGTTTTCTTCCTTCTCTTTGAGATATGAGGGGGAAAAAGACAAAATAGCTGCTTCTCTTTAGCATCATGATAGTTTTACCTGCTTGATATGTGGCGTCTAAATATGAAAGTGCAGATTCAATCATGACCGACTTTAAATTGCATACAAACCTTGTTGTGCTTCTCATTAGCCCTTCTCATGGGTAGTAAAATACTCTTTGACGTGACTAGATAAAACTTCCCTTTTCAAAGTCTTAACTAGTCATATATGTTAGAGTTATTACAGTTTCCTAAAAATAAAACCACTAAAATCCTTTTAGTCATTTTAAATAATAAACATTATAAAACTGAAATTAAATATAAAGAATTTTACTAATAAATAAAACATTAAAATAATAATTAAATGTATACAAATTCAAATAAAACCCATTTTAATCTATTTTAGCAAAAAACAAATAAATAAATAAATATTGTATTAAAAATTAATATATATATATATATATTACTTTAGCTATCTCTGCTAAGACAAATGAAATAAATCTTTTATTAAAAATTAATTCTTAAAACTACATAGATGGAATCGGCCTTAAATATACAGAAAAAGGAAATCAAAATGTAAACATATTTAAGCACGCACTCGGATGCACAGCATAGTTTTATACATTTTAAATTAATATTTTGAATACTTACTTTTAACATAAAATATCTTAATATTTAAATATATTTAATATACATCCAAGTATTTGCTCTTAAAAAAATATTAATATGTATTGCATATTAAATATGTGTTTTTTTTCAAACATTACATTCTCAATACTTTTTCCTCTTTTAAAAGACAAAGCATTGAAACTGGCGGGTAAATGTGTCATAGCGAAACCCAACGAGACGAGAGTCAACTTCAGATCACATCTCTCTCACCACACCTTTTTCCACTCTGCTTTTTATAATTGTTGAAAAACCATGCTGCTCTGACCTCAAACACACACACACACACACACACACACACACACACATTTAAAAAAAAAAAAAAATCCCCGTCTCGGCTCTCACTGTGTCAGGTTGTCATGGTTGCAAACAGACTTTGAAAGACTGGTCTGATAATGTTAGCTGGGGAATTGAAACCTGGCCGGTGTTCCCTGTATGAAAATAAACACTCAGGCCTTCAAACCCAGGCTCTATCTGATGCCCTTGTTCAGATACAATAAAGAAAGAGAAGACCCGTGTGTGGTTTATGCTGATTTAAACCTGCAGCATCATGTGCATGTCAATAACCGCAAAAAGTGACAGAGCAGACCTTCCAAAAACCACAGTGTTCCAGTGATCTGGGCTAGAAATCACATTCAGACACTATCCATCTCTCGTTAATCGACTCTTTAACCACAGAGTATGCATGCATGCAATCATCAAAATACATCCGACACCAACACGCTTTGTACAATAAATAAGAGACTACATGCAACTGCTTGTCAGACTTCTGCATGCACAGTTCTTTGCAGGTGTTGCTCACAGGAAATAACACGCTCGAGCCGCTTTACGGCTCCTTCCTGTGCCTGATCACATCAGATCTGCCCTTCTCCTCTTTTAGTCAACTTTACTTCATTTTAGCAGGCTTTCAGAACTAATAACTCATCTGATCTGGTCAGACAGCGGCTGATAGTGGACTTCCCTCTGATGGGGATTGAAGAGATTGGCTCTGGCGTTTCCTCTCGTGTTGCAACTGTTAAGCAATGAGAGAACAAACCGAAAGAGCTCAGGAGAACAGAAAGCAAGATAAGGCTGAACGCTGACCGGGAAATGGTCATCAGCACATTTCTCTTCAGTTTAATCTTCGTTTCAAACACTCTCCATGAACGTTTGCTGCCCCAGTTTTAAATATTTGGTTTGAATCACTTGTGCTTTAGAATGATTCGTTTGTATGTGAACATGAATCCGTTGTATTTTAAAATGAATCATTTGTTTGTTCAAATGAACCGCTTTTATTTGAAGGTGAATCACTTGTATTTAAAGATGAATCATTTGTATTCAAAATGAATCATTTCTATTTAGAGATGATTCAATTGTATTAAAACACGAATCACCAATATTTTTAGAGGAATTACTTGTATTTCTGCTTGTATTTTAGGATGAATTGCTTGTTGTTTCTCATTTCTTCGGATAAAGTTGTCTGTATGAATAAATCCTTGAATAGGGTTAGAGCATATTAGTGAAAGTGGCATCAGTGAGTGACAAGAAAAAGTGACACGCTTTTTACCGTTTCCACCGTTTATTCATACAAACTTGCATTTGAGACTCTTAAAGGGATACTTCACCCAAAAATGACAATTTTGTCGTTTACTCACCAAGTTGCCCTAATCCTGTAAGAGTTTCTATCTTTTTCTGAACATAAAATAAGACAAAAGAATCTGAAGAATGCCGTTAAACCAAACAACTGACGGTACCCATTGACTTCCACTGTATTTCCCCCCCCACTATACGGACCAACAACTTTCTAGTTACCAGCAGTCTTCAAAATATCTTTTTATGATCCACAATAACTCTCTGGATCAACTTCAGTGCGAGTAACTGATTATTTATTTATTAATGTTTGGGGGATGACTTCCACTGGGTAATCTAGAGATATTTGTGAGATCTGTCTCTAATGAAACAACACCTGTAAAATAAATGTTCAAAACACGAGAAGGCAAAGAAATGCGAATACATGAATATTGTATATGTGTATATTAGCATACGCTTAAATGAGTCGGGGGGTCAAAAAGAGCAGCGAATGAGAGAGAGGCGTGAGTCTGTGACTGTTATGCCTCTTCCTGTGTGGTTGAGCACCACGTGGTCACGAGCGGGGGTTAAATACGAGCACTTCTCCTGTTTTAGGCCCATTTCTACTTGGGCTGGAGAGGAAGACGTCTGAAGAACTCTGCTAAGAACACTGGAGAAGAAGAAAGAGTGGCACTACTGGGGTTGAACTACAGAGGTATGGATGGAATTCAGCCATTAAATACACGTTTTGTTGGGTAATGTATGGTTATGGTTATATTGGGATGCGCAAGAAACAGAAAGCGATTGATTTAAACTTTTTTTTTTTTGTTTCGTCATCAATACACATAATGATACGTCTTTATGTATGAATGCATGAATATTTCAGTTTTGCACTGTAACATTTGTGAGCTAATGATCACGTCTGATGCATGCATAACTTTACAAAAATTACCTTTTTTATCGATTTCTAGAATGCAATAGATTGTGAATTGCATTCCAGTATTATTTATTAACAGACAATTTGAAGAACATTTTTTTAAAGTTACGTACGTGAACCAGTTCCTGTTTAACAAGTTGCTAAAAGTGCTGCAAATTGAATTTGTTTTCTATTATTGTAGTTTCTTTTTTTCCACGCAAAACCAGCAAAATAGATGAAATGTTTTTGCAATAAATATAAATAAACTCATCTTCTTTTAAAAGAAAAAGCTTACTCATGTTGATCAAAATGGCTGCCGTCTGATGTGATGCAGACGCTTGTGTCGCTAGCATTTGCGAATGACGCATTATTTTTATAAAATGTCTACATTTGAATTAAAACTGCTGTATAAACTTTAACAAAATTCAACGAGATGCATGTGGCAGTGTATTTGTCATAATGCACCTAATAATTTAGTTTAATGAATTATTATTTGCTAAACATTTAGTATGTGGTATGTTCGAACAGCAATCAATCAAACATGAAGAGTTTGGGTGCGGTTCACGAGCTGTGCAGAAGTGGAAATGTGAGTGTGTTTCTGTGAAGGAGGAGTTTGAGATCTTCAGCGTTTCATCACAGGAGACTTGGACACCTGGACATTGGGATGTACAGTGCAGTCATCCATAAAGTAGAAAGCACTACTAAACCCCTCGCCACAGTGTAGTGTTTCCTACTTTATGGATGAGTGTACTGTTGGCTGCTGGGAAACTTCACACCGCTCGACGCAGAGTCACAGGAAAGAGAGAAAAGAGGAACTGGCTCGTTTCGAAAAGCCGTGCACGTCTCATGGTGTCAATGCTCGTCCACATGAGACGGCGGCATGCTTGCAGAAAATAAAGCCGGGTTCCTCTCATTTCTGTTGCTGTAAAATCATTGAAAATGTCTTGTATGATGAATGTAAACTTCAATAAAACGGAAACAAATAAAACACATTTGTGGTTGATTCAGGGTCATTATTGGTTATATAACTGAAACTGCAATAAAAAAATAGCCGTCAAAAATTAAAATAAATGCTTTTATTTATTAAACATAAAAATAATGTTTGTTACTTGAAACTAAATAAATGTTATAAACTTGTTTTATGTATTAAACAAATGTCTTTGTTACTTTTCTCAATAATATTTCCCATTTTTATTTAGTTTAACCTGATGTACTACAATAACTAAACCCTCAACTGAAAAATTAATTAAATCCCCCAAAGGTACAAAAAATTATACACAAATTACTAGCCAATAATATTGATAAAAACATACTAAAATATATAATATGCTATAATCTGAATGACACTCCATCACAACAGAAACTTATTTTATGTGAAAATATACTTTATTTCTGTAAAAAGTCCATATTGCAACAAGTCTTGTCATTCACTTCAAGTAAATCACTACGACTTTCCCCACAAAGCAAGAAGCCCGCGTGACTATCCCAAAACATGCACAAAACAAACCCGGAAAATCCTTTACCAAAAGAAGCCTTATTTACAGGTGAGTTTCCAAAAAACGCATTACAAAAAATGTACAAAAAAAACATCCTTCAGGAATACACACAAGAATAGAGTCTCGTTCTGGCTGTATGAAAATATCATACCTCGAATCACAAAAATACACCAAGCTCCTCCTCCGCCAGCGGCCTAACAAAGCTACGTGCAACTACTACGACACATAAATAGAATAAATAAGGCCGAGTATAGATGGACACCCATCGTGCATGCAGTCATTACGAACACAGCTGTAGTAAACTTGAAGTTAAGACTAATCGAGGTCTTATAAGGCTAGTTTGTAGTTATTATGGCCTAGGATACGCCTACTTGCAGTAGCGACGGTTAGGATGGTAAGATGTGTGCGTTCCTCAGCTTCACCGTGGCAGGAATCACAGCATGCGTCTGGATTATATAGTGCAGCGAGGGGAAAATAATCACCTGACTGGGGCTGTACAGCGCATCGCTAGCCTTGAAATGATGGAGGATGCTTGTTTGATGACACACGCAATCTACAGAAATGCTAAAGCACAACTCTGCTCGGCCAATTCGAGAAGTTTTCATCTACCTTCTATCTTCTCTAGCTCCGCCCCCTGCAAACGCCTGGCGTTCTGGGATTGGTCGCCTCAAGGTTTGGCAAGATTGTGTGGTTTGGACAGTCTCGTCTGAACAGAGCAAGGGCTGACTTAAGACGCGAAACTGATGAGCGACGTTAGACCTGAGAAATGATTTCATGTGAGCCCTGTAAGACCAGCAGTGTAAAGCTGAAGGGTGTGTGGTCTGTGTGTGTCACCACGCTCCTAAAACGGAGGAAAAGAAATCAGGAACTGAGCAAGACGAGTTAAGCTCATGCAGATAGAAGTTTGTGTGTGGCGTGAATTATTAATGTAGAGTGAGTTCCACGTCTGGGAGTTTGAGAAAAGGCGAAGCAGAACTTAATACAAAGTTCATGACGAACAATAAAAGCTTCAGTGCATCATCAGACGCACAGTGTTACATTTACACAGAACATATTTTAGCATGCAAACGACATAAGTCACGAAGTTAGAATTGATCATAAATATGTACTGTTGTTGTTTTGTTTATTTCGAGGAGAAAAAATATGTAATCGATTGCCTGCATGAGCACAGATGTGTGGAAGCCCAGTTCCACAACCGAATACAAAAACTCACAATTCGGATATTTTTCTCAGAATTGCATGATAGAAATGTGTAAGTCAGACTTTACATGACTGCTGCTCAGAATTGTGAGATATAAAGTCGCAATTGTTAGTTAGGAACTGTAAGAAAAGTCTTTTTTCCCCCTCAGAACTGGACTTTATATCTCACGCTTTTCTACTCAAAGTAGAGAGAAAAATCCAGAACTGCAAGATTGCAAGAAATTTTTTTTTGTTACAACTGTGTTACAACTGTGTAACAACAACTTTATTTCTTGCAATTTCAAGTGAACATCTTGCAATTCTGTCTTAATACCTAAAAAGCTGTAATGACCTTTTTCTTCTGATTCAGTGGCAGAAACAGGTTTGCACACAGTTGTGTGTATAATATAATAAAGCACTATTTTAACGAAATAGTCTGAAAATGCAGAAAATACTGTGATATAGATATAACAAGCTTTCAGCCAGTCGGTGATCATTCTGATTTTCTCCGGTAACAACGAATGAATTAATATGCAATGATTTGAGTTCAGCTCCATCTGTACTGGTTTGTATTATTCTAGCTTAAACTGGATAACACCAGCAACACCAAACGGGTGAAGGGACACAGTTCTGCAGTCTTGGACCCTACTTGTAGTGCAAAATATTTTTATAGTGACAAAAAATCATTCTGTCACCCTCCTTCGCTTTATTTCCCAGAATTCCTGGAATCAGTATCACGCCAACAAACCTCCTCTAAGTGTGCTCGGCCTCTCCGTGGACGATGTTTGTGAACACTAGCACGTGGTTACTCATGTCTGGATGCTGCTATATTGAAGTTAAGCATTTATTTAGAATATGTTGCTATCTTTTAACTCTTCAAAGGAGTATTTTTATAGCTTTTCAACAGGCATGAGCTCTAGTCACAGCTTTACTGGGGTCCAAAGCCATTTCTCTAGTATTGCGATTCTTTGCTGAACAGACGAAAGCGCTGGTAAATCTGCATCATTATGGCTAATATCAAAGATTCTCCTACGGGACGGACGCACGCTCGAACTCACACGACACACGAGGAAAAGTGCAATCTGCAGATCTTCAGGCTCACAGCTATTCCTTCTTGCTAGAGCCCAGCTTTCTGAAGAGCTTCCTGCCCTTAGAGAAGAAACCTTTCTTCTTCTTCTCGGGGAGGGAGGTGTCAGGGAACGGAGGGGTCACGGGTGGAGACGAGCTCAGGGTCGGTTTCTGATCGGAGTTCGGTTCTGGCTGAGCCGGTGGAGTCAGGTCTAGCTGAGAGGAGCTCATGGGATCAAGATGCTCAGACGACTCGGTCTGGCTCACCTGGGAGAAAAACAGAGGAAAGATGAAGGTAGGCAGGTAGTTGGATAAGTTAGATAAGAATTTGAATAGACGTGTATAAAAAAAAAATAATAACATATTAAAACTACACAAAATTTCTTAATTTTTTTCTGGTAAGAGACATAGGAGTTAAAATAAAATTAAATATGTAAGACGAAAAACATTTATTACTGCGTATATGAAATACTGAATGTTTGGAATGATCTTAAACTTCAGCATTCATCTTACTTTACAAAAACTTCACGGGGCAGTTTCCCAGACAGGGTTTAAGACTAGTCCTAGATTAAAATAAATGTCAAGAGCTGTCTAAACTGGAAAAAGCTTGCACTGAGATATCAATATCTATCTATTGCCATTGTTTGGTCTTAAAATGCTCACAGGTAATGCTTTTTTGTAAGACATGATTCTAAAAGTCCCAAATTAGCAAAGGTCTAGTCCTGGCTTAATCTAATTCCTAACCAGGAAACAGGCCCATAAGGTTTTTCCTTTATCATGCATTTAAAGAGTTCACCTAAAAATAATAATCCTATTAAAATACTAAAAGGACTAACTGGAAATAAAAATTCTAACAAAAGCGACAGAACAATTGAAAACTACAAAATAATGAAAATAGTAACAATGCAATATATAAATGACAGAAGCATGTACAATTATTAGAACTAAAACTAGACATTAAAATGAAAGGTAATTCAAAATATTTTTAAAAACTATAATAAATCATCTAAAAATAAGACTGGTCTCTAACACTGACAAAACGATCACTTTAAACGTAGAAGATCAGAGATTTTGGAATGATTTACTGGATTTTCTCAATGATTGAATCTCTTAACCTTTACAGTACTTCTTTAAAAACTCACAGACATACAAGTTTCAAAATAAAGAGCATGTGCATTGACTCAGACTCAGTCTTTAGATTTTAAGACGCTAGAGAGGGTTTGCTGCAGGTCTATGAAACACTTACGGTCACTGTTTAAAGTGAACACCTCTCCTGTGCTTCTGAAAACCATGCAAAAATAAAAACAAACACACATAAGATGACATGCAGAACAAAAGACAGCTGGAGAAACGAATGCTGTTAGTCAGTGAAGGACAGAACAGAATGAAAAAATACATGCAATGAGCTACATTAATGCATGCAGTAAACACACACACACACACACACACACACACACACACACACACGTACCTGTGAATCCCTGCGGCTCTCTGTCACCGTGTGCTCGGTCTGTGCAGCATCTTCTTCCGTCTCTGGAAAAGCTTGCAGGAAGTTGGACGGCACGAGGCCTTTGTGTCCATTGAGATCTCCCTGAAAACCATATAGACCCATCATGCACTTCTGCTCTGCTCAGTGCACACATACTGTACGTGTGTAAACAAAATCTTTCATTTTAGATGTGATTAATCACATTTAATCATTTGAAAGCATGACTCAATAAACGAACAGACAGACAGATAAACAGGCATGAAAGAGACTCACATAGTAGAAGCCGTCATCGTCCATGTCTCCGAACACATAGATGATGTCTCCCGCACTGAAGGTCAGTTCAGCCTGGACAAACAGCACATTACACTCACGCTTTACACCGTTTACGAGTATATAGAGCTTTTTTCTCATAGTAATAATGTCACCTCTATGTCTGCATTAGGAGAGCTCTCTCTGGGGTCGTAGTCAAAGATGGCCACCATCCTGCGAGGTCTGGAGCTTCCCATCGGACCGGCGGAGCGACTGAGGTCTGCAAGTCAAACACAGCATCTTAATGCAGCACTCAGGGAGAAAGTGAAATACATGAGTATCTGATATTGAACATTTGGTATGTGTGTGAAGCCTCTGCTATGGGTTCATTAAATGGTAGCAGCAGTAGTGTTAGTTCATCTATCAGGCTCTATTAAGTACATGTGTAAATTATGTACAACTCCGACTGAATAGTAGAAAAATGTACTTAATGACACTCTTTAAGAAAAACATGGCAGAAATCACATGCAAAGTGAAGTAAAACGCAGAAGACATAAGCTCAGCTGTCCAATAAGAGGCTGAAAGATCATTAGTGGTTAGTTCAGAGATGATGGTGGATGCTGATCTCCATGCTGCATCAGTACATCAGCATGCAGTTAAACTGTCAGTCACATGCGGCTGGAAACACGAGAGAGAAACGCAGGACAGCAGAGGAGGAGCTCAAACCTTGACTGGAGGAGTCCAGAGCGGACGTGTCGTCCCACGCCGCGGCCGACTCCACTGGAAAAGGACAGAAGTGGGCGGGGAGGGAAGGGTTAGAAACAATCTGATTGGCTGCCTGACCTTGATTGACACTCGGGCTCATGGGGAAAAAGACAAATCAAACTAAACAAGACCAAAGAAAATGAGCCACAGCGCTTTGAGGAGATGAGTGAAGCGGTTATGAGCCATGATCACACACACGCAAGCACAGACACTTCAGGAGGTCAGCTTCAGAGACCAAAGGGAGCCATGAGCCAAAACAAAGAAATCGTTTTCATTTCTGACACTAATACAAAAATATCTGATATATAATGAATTCATTTATTCATGTATTATTGTTGTTGTTATATTTTTTTCAGCTTCTTTTTTCCAAAAACAAAAACAGCATTTGTGGCATAAAGTCATTTTTCACAAGTTATTCTAAAATATATTTAATAATTATTTTAATATATTATTATCATCATTAATTAGCTATTTATTTTGAAATCAATTACCACTGATATTATTACTTTAATTTTTTAGATTAAAAAAATATTATATATAATTATTTTAATATATTATATTTATGTATTGTTATTATTAATAATATTATTATAGTTTAAAAATATAATTTGTGAATTACTACTCACCACTTATATTGTTTTTAATTTGTGTCAAATTACCACAAAAATGCTGTTCTATTTTATATATATCATCTTAGGTTTTTTATTAAAGAAAAATAGCACTTATGGAATAATATGTAAATTAATATTAGATATTCTAATAACATCTGTTTTATTTTATCAGGTTCTTTTAATGATCTATAAAACAGCAGTCAGTGTTAATGCACTTCACCAGAGACTAAGTGTGACTGGTTTACTTCGGTTGCATTTCCCAACAGCATCATAAGCCAATGGTTTCTACAATCGACCTAAGATTACGATGCTTTAGAAAAAATGCAGCCAAACTTGTTTCACATGCCACCGCATTGTTTTTTTGCTGCCATTCGTGTAAACACTCGAGTATGATATTATTGCTTAATACTGTTTTTCTCCATTCAAATAACAAACATATGCATCGTTTTCATTACAACAGCACACACTACTGAATCATGCACAATAAGACTATGACAGTTTATTTGGCTAATTTTTATCTCATGCTGATTGTAGTTCAGAACTAAACCAACGACCAGACTGAGAACATCTAATGCTCGTGTCCCTTTGGTCAGAGCTCCTGACGCAGAAGCAGAAAGCTGATGTGAGTGAGTTCAGCAAACAAAACGCAGGTGAAATCTCAGGAGGAGACAGCGAGTGCTGACACACACCTTTCTTGGAGCGCCTAGGTTTCGGCGGTGCAGCGGGACGGCGTGGAAGCTGTGCATGTAAGCGGGCGTCTTTATGAAATTTAAACAGGATTCGAGGGGGGGAAAAAAAGACAAGTAGCAGACAAGAATGAATGAGGAGCCAAAAGAAAAGCAAAACCTCACAAAACGAGCACCAAGCTGAAAACGAGAACAAGAAGAAGCATTAGCATCAGCAATGAGGCACCACAGTGAGAAAGAAAGAGCTGAACCACCCCTGCAGCAAAGCATTCTGGGAAACATGGTCCACTGCCGCTCTCTGAACTGCTTTTACAGTGACCACAAAAACACAAACATAACAACAACACCACTTTTGTAAAAACAGCAAGGCTTTGTGATCTGAAATGAAACTGCAGCCTGTGAAGCGTTAAACAATGAAAAGCCGTTTCTGCCACGGCTTTCTGTTTTCTTCTCACAATGGGCCGGGCTCGGACAGAAAAATGCGGCCTGATCCGCGCTCTAGTTCAGACGGCTGAGAATTATTTAAGAATAAATAAGTGCCTGTCCTTATGAATTGACCACTAAATTATTGACTCAAATGTTTCAAAATTCATTCATTAAAAAAACAGTGCTGTTTTAATAAATAAATACATGAAAACAACTTTAGTAAAAATATAAAAATAGTATAAAAATGTCAGAGTTAAAGAAACAGTTTGTTCACGAGTCAGACACGTCGTCGGAAGGTTATCGCTGCTAACAGAGACGTTAACGCACGTTCTAAACAAGTCTAATCAGAATGTTGATATAGGTGCTCATGGGAGTTTTATGCGTGTAATATTACGCTGCAATGCGCTTATTATCAGACGCCTTTAGAGAAAACTACAATAAAAATATATTGTGATACCAAAGAATAAACTACCCGCCAAATCTGCAACGCAATGGATCGTAGAAACGATTACATTTAACACTCCTAGCAATTTGTGGGGAAAATCTCAAAACCAGTCAAAATTGAGAGATATAACCAGAAATACAAGGTATGAATTTGCAATTTACAAGAGGACATTCAATTTTGACTTTTACATTTTTATTTTACTTTTACTTACTTTTTATTTTTATTATTATTATTATTTTGTGGCTGAAATATAAACCAGATTAAATTAAGAACAGGACAGTGTGGAATTGAGGTCACTGACTTTGTAGAGATGTGCTATGATCATTTGAAGAGTGATTAGTATTTGGTTGGTCATATGAACTGGATTTTTCAGGTGAAGTAAAACTTGAGCTGGATTATGCTTTCTTTGTGCTGCTCATTTCTTCACATGCAACACTACTAGTAAAATAATAAATATCACTTCTAACTTCCATAATTAATTCATCTAAGTTCATTAAGACAACCGTTACATGTTTTTTTTTAAATGTTAAATCTAATTAAATATGCAGAAATATATATACATTTCCAGTAAATAAATCCTTGCTTCATTTTGTTGACATCTTTTAGATTTTGGCTATCACATTTTATCACTCCATAAATCATAAAATACTATCAAAAGCCAGAAAAGCATTCACCGCCACCATGTTCTCAGGAATAAAATGTTATGTTATGTAAATCAGGTGAATAACATATAAACAAATACCCTTTAAACACCTTTAGATACAAATAAAACTGTAACGTTTGGATTATGTATGTATGTGCTGCTGAAGTAGAGACCACAGCACATGAAGATATGTATTGTACCTGAAATCCAAATAGATCAAATGTAATAAATAAGTCTGAAAGAAAGAAGTCGTGTTATGAAACCAAATCCTCAAAAAGCAGTGGTTTTACCTTTAGAGTCTTGCCTTAAATGAGATGCACTTTATCCAATTTACAAAAACAGCAGCACAATACACAGCCATCACGTAAGAAGCTGAATTCAAGGGAAACCCAAGTTCCTCAAGTTGTTAGCTTGAAGCCAATTTTAAAGCTGGTGTCTACAAGCGTGATCCCAGCTATGCTGAAACGTCAGCTGATTTTTTGTGGCTTTTTCTGTGAACGATTACAGGGAGTTAAGAGATTTATTTTTATTTTAGAAACATGCTCAAAATATGACCTTAAATAAGACTACAGCTCTGCTCCAAAACATAGTCAGCTGTCTGTCTAGAGAGCACTTTAAGATCCTGACGTGTGAAGCTTTTTAAAGATTTCAGATGATCTCAATAGATATCCAACAAGAACTAAAAGGACAGATATTTTGTCAAACATGATACACGTTGGTGTTAAAACTGACACTGAAGTGTTGATGTGTGAGTCTGACGCATGCGCTGACAAACGCACCTATCTTTTCCATTGATGCCTCCGTGGAGAGGAAGCCCTGCATCAGGAGCTGATCTCTAGTTTCCTCATCATCAACCTGGATCTCTGAAACCATATTACACGGCACATAGCCCCGATGACCACCTGCCTCGCCCCGGTAGAAACCATCTGCATCTTTGTCCCCATAAACCTGCAGAGAAGAAACACTGCCAACTTTATCAACTTCTGAAATCATTATGAACAGCAAAGTGGCTTTTTTTGGGTGTTATTTGCTAACTATAATGAGAGCAGTAAGGTTTTGCAGACCGCACAGGAGATGAACATTTTGTAGGCTAATGTGGGTGAGACTTGACTCTTTGTTTTGTAGTTTTAACCCTATAAAAATCCTACTTCATCAAATTAATTTATAAAACATTTAAACGCCTTCTGTCTTTTTGACTGATTTTAGCTGAATGGTACAACCATCCACCTTCAGCTGGTGCTTTTTTATTTTCAGAGAGTAAGCATAACTCTATAACTTTTATATAGTTATTCATATTTTAAGATGAAGACCTACTGGACTGCTGCAACTTAGATTTATTTCAATATTATGTAGAAAATAACTCCGATCTCTCAGTTATTGCATTGCATTTTAATATATGTTTTGCTCATTTAAATCTCATCTTACTAAAACATATTATTAGAGATACAGAGTCACGATTGATTATTATATCATTTATGTAACACTAAGTATCTACTTTATACAATCTCATCGATTTACAGCACATACATCAGAATCAATATCACACATATCAGCACCTGCACCAAATCGCATATTTCTGCTTAGTTTGGGTCTCTAAATAAAACTGAGCTGTTTTTCCTCCATATTTGATCAGATTTTACAAGCCATAAGCTGAATGCATCAAACATGACACAAAACATAGACATTGCAAACTTCATATAAACCCCTCCATGTCTAGGGTTAAAGATAAATTAATGTTTGAAAATCCCAACCTTAAATTGAACTGAGTCATACCTTGATAATCTGGCCTTCTTTAAAGGGAAGCTCCTCTTCAGCAGCATCAGGATTGGGTGACATGATTGCAGGATCATATGGGAAGAGGGCAACAAAGACTCTCACCTCATTTTCTCCACATGCTCTGGGCTCTGCAACACCAAAGAGCAAACACAAACTAGTCAGGAAATTATTCCAAAGAATATATCATGAGACTAACACCTCCGGTAATTGTGCAAAAACACACTGGTGGTTGATCTGGACATGCCATGCCTGTAGTTTTGTTTCATCTTGTGTGGATTTCCATGAATGTTGTGAAATACTCCAGCCAGTAAACTAATGTTTGTGATCTCCCCTGCCTAAAAAACCATAATGGTGCGGCCCAGGCGTGTCCTTAAGTGAGGTAATCATACTAAAACCTCCTGATCCTAAGCCGCCATGAGCCTCTACAGAAACGTGCGCTCATGAGTCATCAGTACAGAGCAACAACGACTGGAAGAGAGAAAGACATGCAAATGTCTATTTAGCTAACAAAAAACCTTTTGTGAGCTTCAACAATGAGACTGAAACTAAATATAAACAACCCTATATATTTTATATATAAAACCAACCCAGTTCTGGCTCTTAATGTTGACTAATCAAGCTAATATTTCCAACAATGTCAAGAAAAAAAAATTATAATAATCACAATAAAGCAACTGTGCTGAACAATTGATTACTATATGAACTGATAAAAACGCATCACTGTAAGTCAGAAACCGATAAAAGTGTCTACCAGATAAGTCAATGCAACTGCCCAGATGTGTAAGAAAACATCATTTAGCAAAAATAATTGTCCTGTGCTTCGCACATACATGAAAGATAACACTGCTGTTCTGTACATTGCAGTCTGAAAGCAACACTCAAGCATCTGTCACAGGGTCATCGGGTCATCGGTCAGCACCCTAAAGCCATCAGGATCAATTTCCTGTTTCTAGATGGGTTGGAAGAGGGTGGGTGAGGACTACAGTGTAAAGCAGAGATGTATAATCAGTGGTGCTAATAGGTGCCTGTCATGTTTGTGGTAAGCTCCAGCAGTGAGATCTGCTCATCTCATTAGTGAGGATCAAGACCATCTGCAGCAACAATCAAGGGCAGACATTTCACAACCTCTGTAGGTCATATTTGAGGGCATATATGAGGGAAAAGGGGCTACCTTTGGGAAAACCATGTATTAGGGATGCCCTCAAAGAAAAAAAAAAAGATTAAAAAATATTTTTATTGTAAAAGTGCAATGTGAGTACTCTGGGAAGTGGTCAAACGTTGACCACTTCCAAATCTCTGTTGCTACTTTTTAATACTTAATATTACCTGACTGTCCATAAATGCAAACCTAGGGGATTTCAGTCAAATAAATTACATGTCTGATCACTGATCTCAACAAGCCAGTTCTGAATATATTACATGGCAAACTTTAGTACACTGTTTTATAGGTTTTACAAAATAACTAAATCTAAGAATAAGCAGTGTAACCCTGATTAGTTTTATTTAAGCACGTTAAAAGTCCCAGTATAGACTAGGCTAGATACATGTGTTGGTTTGGTTGAAACTGGAGAAGAGCAGTTTAAAGTTGGGTGGGTGGGCAGGACTAACTGAGATAATGAGAGAGAGAGAAAGCTGAATGCAGTTCACGTTGAGAGAGAGAGAGAAAAGGAAGTGAGAGAGTCTTACCTCTATGTAGTCTAATTTCAGAGTGTGGCGATTTTGGATTGACATTACACCACATTGCACCTGGATCTGCCAACGATGCTTCTCTTCCACCTGCCTCCTGGTTTGAGAGAAACAAACTGTTAGATAATGACACGTTGGATACAGCCACTAACATCACGGTAACACTTCTGATTAGTGAACAAGTATTCACTATTACCTAAGAGTCCCCCCCCAATACATTTCTAATTTGATGCTTACTGATAATAAGCAACTGGTACTGTTTTTCTTTGTAGGGGATATTTACGATTAATATGTCCTTGATATGTCCTTCATAAATACTAATAAACAGCTAACATGTGAGTAAAATGCGGTCTAATAAGCAACTAGTTAATAGTGAATAGTGTTCTCTAATGTAACATGTTAACATCAGGAGTGGAACAACTGTAACAACACACAATCTGCATGTAACATACAACTAATGGACACTAGGGGCCCCAGACCAAAACAACTGCTTAGGAGCCACTTGCTTTTCATAAAATATTGTGTAATTGTGACGAATAACAGAATCAGAATAGTCCATATAAAATGAATTGCCAAGCTAACATTTAGAACATATGTTGTACACAGTGTTACAACCACCATCAACAATATTCAAGAGCTTCTAGCTATGTAGAATGGACTGCAATTGCATTGGCCAAACATTAATATCTCTGTTTGGGCACCCTCTTAAGAAATGGATTTCTGGCATCTTAACGATGATTGCAAATAGATTTGAAATCCCTGTTGCAAGCTTTTATTTTTTATTACTAAAATAAATAATTAGCCTGGAGCCCTGTAACACACACACCAGTCAAAAAAGCCATTGCTTAAGCAACATTTGATTCCAGATCACAGAAGCAGCACTTGGGGTTGTTCTTTGTTGCAACATTGCAATCATGAGAACAAAGGAGATCCCTGTGCAAGCACAACATCTTATTTTCCTATACTGTAGCGTTTCAGTGTTGTCTATAATCTCTACTTTAACTGCTCAAGCAGTCTCTAGACAACCTTGACAATATGTGGGTCAAGAAGCATCCCATTAGTGTTATGGAAGGGAGATGCACCAGAGCATGAAAACCTATTGAGCGATTGCACAATGTTTTAACTGAACACTTGGAAGAATAAGACATAGGACAAATGCATAGAGCGGTGCTACCAGCTACACAAAGATGCTTTGACTAAAGACTGAGAGAAAGGGTGTAGGGCACACAAGGAGCGAGATGTACAGGCTTAAACCTTTTGCATCCACAGCAAAATTAGTGTTGGAGAGTCACTGAGCACTTGGTGGAAACCCATATAGTTGCTGTATGTTATGAACGCTTTTTCAATGTTAGCTCCATGTAGGATTGGGAGTAGAGAACCACTTTTTAATCAAAACTTAAGTTCCGGTCTTTTTACAGTTTTGGAACATTTGCCTCAACGTTTGAAATAATAAATAAACAAGTGATAGGTGCAAACTTGTAAAATTATTTCTTTTAGGACGCAAAAGATTTCAGCCATCTCCTAAAGGGAAGGACAGGTTCTCAAAGAGAGCTTCTCAAGGGATAGATGGCTGTGGTGCAACAGGGGACAGATGGACAGAGGACAACCCACCCATGAGCAGCTGCTTTGGGGCAGCTCTGGCTGGGGTCTGCATGTTGGGGTCAAGTGGTGGTACTCATTGTTACTGCCTTCAACCCACCACTCCGAGCTCATTTGTTCCAACACAACTTCTCCAGGATCAAACAACTGAGGCTCCTCATCGATATCGGTTCCATACTCTACGTCAATCTCTGTAGAGGGTCCAGTGGGCGACCTTACACGGTGTATGGTCTTGCTAAGTAAATACGCTCCCTGCCCTAATCCTGAGGTCATCTGGCTACGAAGCAAGGCCTCTCTCCTGAGTCGGTCTCCATGGCCTTTGTGCGGTGTACGGCGTGCAGCCACACTTACAGAACTAGGCCCAGCATACAGGCTACTGTCAGAGTCTAACTCCACCTCCTCCTCATCCAGATAGTTGATGGTGTCTACCGTGTCAGCGTAGTGCACTCTGGGTCTTGTCCTGACTGGAACAGTCCCTTTGTACCTCACTACGGGTGAATCAGACTCCATTTTATGTCCCTGGTTGTGATGGTGGGGGGGATGTCGGTGACCCTCATGTCTACTCTGGCGGCCCTTGCCAGAAGCAGTCCGGCGTGGGGAAGGCCTACTGTGGGGTTCAGATTCGGTGTTGTCTTCTTCTTCTGTGACTTCTGGGATGCTAAAGAGCTGCTTGTTTTGGTAGGCTTGAGGGGGGAGCTTTATAATCCTTTCCAAAATTTCTTCGTCACTGTCAGGTTCCCACATTTCAGACTAGGGTTGTTTTAGAGGAGCATTGCGAGTTACCAGAGTAGGAAACGAGCAAGGTGAAAGATCGAGAACATACCGAGGAGGCAAAGGTTTGATTGGTGTACAAATAGAACAAAACAAGGAAAAGAAAGAAGAAAATTAAAATGCAACAGAGGAAATATAAGAACAGAAGAATGTAAATGAGACCCAACAAGTTTCCACTTGTTTGGACAATTTTAGCCAATCAGAACCTGCCGTTTAATATATCCTTATATTGAGCAGGATATTGAACCTGTGACATTTCACTGTAAGCATGATTACCTGGTGCAAATTTTTTTGACATACTGCAATATGACTCTCTTGGACTTTGTACAATGAGGAACATTACAACATGCATGTGGATGTACATACCCTGCCTGTAGGACCTGTACTGTAACCTCTGGAGACGTCAGTGATAGGTTCAGAGTACAGATCTTCCTCTTCTTCTTCCAGTATATCAGACAGATCAGACCGACTGCTCTCCCCGTGGTAGTCTGGGGGAGGGTCCATAAGACCACCAGCATAGACCTGATAGCATACCACAAAAACCTCAATTTCATCACAGTTTTCACTAGGACAATAGGACAGGGGCATGTACTCCTGCTTCCGAAGAATTCAGTTGCAACTTGCCCCAACACACCTGTATGGAAGTTTCTTGGACTTCCAAACACATTGGTTAGCTGGTTTAAGTGTTTTTACTGGTGTTGGAGCTAAACTTTGTAAAACAGTAACCCTCCAGCAACTGGACTGGGCACTTGGACAACACAATATTTAAAAAAAATTTAATTAGTACATAACACGAAGGAAGCTATAAGGGGTATGGTGAGATACTCAAAATAACAGGGACACACATGGTCTCCAGATTTGGTTTGGAAACTGACCTTTATTCGAGGCTGAGGGACAGGCCGCAGGAACTCCTCTATGGACACCAGCCTGGTGTTTTCCCTGTCCTCCTCGGGCTCTGACTCAAAGGGAGATGGATTGGGAGGCCTCAGTGGGTGCGTATCTGGGATATAGAGAGGGTCCTTTCCTGGGATGTTGACTTTGGGGCAGCTGGAACTGGGTGTTGGAGGAGTGTGAAGTTTGGCACGTGGGTCCTCTAAGAAATCGGAGAGGGAGGCAACAGGACGCAGGCCTCCTGGGCTGTCTGTCTCTCTGCTTGGGTTCTGCACAGCGGGAGCCACACTGGACTGCGCTGGTACTAATGCAGGTACAACAATAGGCGCAGGTGTGGAAGCAGTCATGGGCACTGGCATGGTGGTTGGTGCCGGCATAACTACAGGACCTGGCACCACCATAGACACTGGTGTAGGCATGGGTCCTGGTGTGGTCAAGGGAACAGGTACGCCCATGGATGTTGGTGTAGAAACATGCAAGGGCACGATTGCAGGTACAGGTGTAACCATGGGTGTAGATGCACTCACCTGTTGATGGAGATGCTTTATTAGCTTACAAATATTCCTACTCAATTAGATATGATGCTTATTCCCAACCAATTTCCAATAATAAACAGAACCTATACATCCCAGCTATCTGCACAATATATCTGAGCCAACTCAAGAAAAAAACAATACTATATTAGCAGTGAATAAAAGGTTAAAGCTAAAGGTTACTGGTCATTTGTCAAAATTCAAAGATCTAAATTGTAGTTTTTTCCAAACAATAAAATCAAATGGGAAGGTTATATAACATGTTTTATGAAGACACACTATAATTTGTTGTTTGATGATTTTGTGTTAATATGGCAAAAAAGAACCTCAGGGATCGAAATAGAGGGCGAATTTCAGTGAATTATAGTTTGTTCATAGTTCTAGTCAGAACACAGTTATAATACTTTTACGGTGCCCTTTATCACTTATGGATCTTGCACAGCATAGCATAAATACACGTTGATTTTCACCATACAGAAAAGAGCAGTGCAGACATTCTGATAAACACCTCCTTTTGCATTATACAGGATAAAGTATCTGGAACAACACGTGGGTAATTCTGGCTCTTAAAGCATATATGCTAATTAATAAAAAATCTAATGACAAGTAGATTTTTAGTTTAAACTCACTGCTGAGTCAGTACATAGTGACAGTGCCTCCTGTGCTGGCATGGCGGGAGCTGATGTTGGGTTTGCCCAGGCTTCTACATAGGAAGCAGGAAATGCCTTACGAGTGGTTGCATTGGGGGTATTGATGTAGACTCCCCGAACAGGACCAGTGGTGTGTTCGTCCAGTGTAGTAGCGTGTGGCAGAATGGGCATTTTGGCAGCAGAGAGAGATGTGGCACAGACAGCAGGATCTGGGTTGGCACTGGCCGTGAGGACACTGGCGGTGGCTGGCACAGACTGGCATTGAGGCAATGAGGCACCGGACATGATGGCAGGCAATTTGGCGGGCACATTCACCGGCAATGAGTCCACCGACTCACCATAAGCTGACATGGTCCGCACGGTGAGCTCACGGGCCGCCTGTAATGTTTGGATCTGAGATGGACCAATCAGAGCGCTGCCTGCTGTGGGTGATGACACCTCTAATACCTGCAGACAGAGAGTTTTACATGCACACGTATTGTAGAAATTATTAATCGAAATCGTGATTGAAACTGCTATAAAATGCTCCGGGTTTACGGTTATTAGTAAGGCTGGGACACACCAATGAAAGCTGACAGTGTTGTTGCCTCGTGTCGGACAAAAAAGCTGCGCTCGAACACACCGCACAGACTACAGCTGATGCCAAACTAAACAAAATAAATTTTAATATAAAGTGGACTTTGGTTCACCTTCTTCTTGTCAGCATAGATGGTATAGCCAGTGACTCGTACACCATTGGACGTCCCAGCAGCATCTATAGTAACGGGCAGCCAGCTTATCTGAGCTATTCCCGGAGATGGGCCCTGCTCCAACTGTACATCCAGAGGAGCATCAGGAGGACCTGGAGGACAAGGGTAAAGGTCAGACCAAAGAATGTTGAAGCTAACATTAGATCAAAAAGTAGTCTTAATTGGTGGTTACCTTTAAAAGTAATGCATTACAATTTTGCTTTACTCCCTAAAAAAAGTGATAAAGTTTTTGTCTCTTAAAAGAATTTAAATGAGTCATTTTTAAATTGAATCCCAAGCCATTTGATGTCAACATGAAACATTAGCATATCGTCTGCACCCTTGTTAGTCTTTTCGTGTTGGTCTGAATGAAAAAGCAAACTTTTTTGGTTTCCCTGGTAACGCTGTATACAAAGCAGTCTGCTTTATCAGACATCACAGGCATGATGAGATGAAAATGATACTAATTGACCAATCACCAAAGAGTCATCCAAAGGAGAGGTTTGGAAAAATTAACCATTAAACTATTCATTTGGAAGTTGTTGAACCAATAAGGTAATATATCATGCATATTATACGACAATGAAGGTGTTTTTTTACCTTGCATGCATGTCTACCTTTCATTACCCATAATAGGGGGCACATAAAAAGTTATTTTATAAATGTAAAAGCCCCTCTCACACCAAAAAGTCAAATGAATGCGCCTCAGGCTGAATGAAGTGTAAATTGATGTCTGTGCCATAGAGGGGGAAACTCAAACCAATTGATTGAATATACGCAGAAGGAATTTCAACACTATTCAGCAACAACAAAAATCTTCATTTATATTGAGGAATACTAAAAGTGCTTTGGTGCAGGTGAGATGAATAAATGCATGTTTCCATTCATTCTAGAACGACAGTAACCTCATGTTTCCACAGCGCCTCTGCACATACTCCTGATTTCCCTCAACTACTTGTTCCTTAAAAAAGCAGTCTGATTACGTAACTCGCATTCCTTGTAATGCGTTACCCCCAAAACTGCTCTAAAAGCATATTCAGTCAAATCTCTGCATCTCACCTGCAGTCAGGGTTGTGAAAGAGGTCATTGCGGTTTTGCGTTCTCGGCACTCCGGCGGTAATTCCCAGGCTGTGCGGTGAGGCCTGGCCTCCACTTTAACGTTATATTGCATGTTTGGTGTGAGGTTGCTGAGGCACAGTGAATAGCATCCCGCCTTTACCAGCTCACACTCCTCGTCGTTCAAAGACACAATGTGCACATAGTTACTGTTGCTAGGCAGCCAGGTGAGGCTGGCCGAGGTAGCAGTTATGCGTTCAACGCGCAGGCGAGTCGGCGCTACGCTCACGTCCCGTCCGACTAGCATACTGCAACGAAGCTGATCTGAGTTGCCTCGCTCCGTCAGGCACTGCACTGCAATCCGATATGCCATCTGCGCCAAATCCAGCCTCTCCAGCACAGCCTTCGTTTGGGTTCCAAATGGCACGTTGAGTCGCAACTCGTGGTCCACGTAGACGTTATAGCTAAACACAGAACCCCAGCCAGCCGGGACCAGCGGCGACTCCCAGCCAATGATGACACTCTTGGCTAACTGCTTGATTAGCGCTAGCTTGCGGGGGTAAGGCACAGTGTCCACCCCAACCTCCTCTAGATCCAGGTCTAAGCCGTTGGTGAGCGGGACTCCCAGGGCAGGGTTAGCGGGGTTAGCTTTGGCATTGTCAGCGGGAGCTGAGGCTGTTGTGGAGGTCTCCGTCCTCTCGGAAGCGCTGTGGGCGAAGCGTAAATGGTGTTGGTGCAGCCGCTCGCTGCCGCTGTGGAAGCTGCTCTCCTGGAAGGAATTATGGGAAATATCGCCAGCCTGGTGAGGGTGTGAGCTCATGAAGTCATCATCCGACACACGCTCTACAAAGTTGGAGGGAACGAGGCCTCTTCTGCCATCCATCAGCTCTCCTACAGAATGAGTTAGTTACAGGAAGGTTCATTTAACTTTAGGAAATTTAGGTTTTTAGAAGTTTAGAAGTGAGAACTGAATTAGATTTGTACATTTTCTGGGCAGAAGTGTAAAAACAAGGGAGTACAAAATATGAAGTACACACACACAAAAATCATCATATACCCCCCAAAAAATATATAATATAATATAATATACACATACATATACAAACATATTCTGAACTTCTGAGAAAAAAAAGCTTCCCATTTACTTCATAAATTATTTAAAAAAAAACACCTGTAAAATTATGAAAATTATTTTATGAAAAATGTTATTATTATTTAATAATTATTAAAAAAAAATTAAAAACCTAAGTAAAAATATTATGAATATTGCAAATTGCAATATTGCGGTCTGGATGATATTTTATGCATACAGCATCTTTCTGAGAATCTGAATTTTTTTCCCCTATATTCTGGAGTGTAACAATTTTTTTTTTTAATTAAAGAATAATAATGCATTAAAATGGTTAAAAAAATACAAATGGAAAATTGTTAATAAATAAACTCACCTTCATAAAAGCCATCGTCATCCATGTCTCCATAAACATAAATGTACTCTCCTGCTGTGAGGGGCAACTCGACCTCTGGGTTATCATTAGGACCATCATAGGGATTGTAACTGCATTTAGAAACAAGCCTCTATTTAAAGTGTGCTTTTTGATTGATGTTAAGATAGTTCCCCAGTTTAATATGCAGAGACAACTGTATCATTCAAGTAAACCATTCAGTCTGATTTCCTCCATGACACTGTTGATGATCATGGCAGCTGATCATCAAGAAAATGATGAATTTGAATGCTGTTTACCTGTACCGCGCGATGAAGACCTGGAGTTTTGCTGCTCCTTTACTGACCGAATACGGTGCCGGAGAAACATCAATATCCAGCTCCTCAACTTCACTAGCAGTGTCCACCTGAAACACACGCTCAAACTTTTAATGGTAAAAAGAAACCCTTCCCAATGCTTTGTTGTATTTTCAAACTATGGTACGATTTTAATTACAAATATGTTTACATGAGCAGATTGGATGATGTCCTCATCTTCAAAAACCATGAGCAATAATCAAAAACATTTGACTAAATCACAACTATGTGCTCATTTATCTCATGTTATGCAGCATATGCAGAATGTCCATTTTTCATCAATAATAACAGGTCTGTAGTTTAATAAACTTCCAGAGTCAGCTGATGAAAGCATCTAAATATAGCGCTGCTGTGAGTAAGAAGTAAATGGAGGCATGCAGGCAGTATTTATAGCTCAAGGGTAAAACCTTTTATGGATAATCACTTACAACTACTACAACCTTCATAATCCAGCAGCACTGCTCAGGATTATCTCACTGAATATCAGCTTTAGACAGCTGCACACGCGCCGAGAGCGCCTGCACTCTGACCCAGGAACAGTTCTTAACTTCCACGCTAAAGCTTAAACAAACGCTTCAAGGTAAACTCATTCATGAAATCTAACTCAGAGCGAACCAAAAAAAACTGCATTCTAGATGACTCTACAAAACAGTGCAGTAAAACAATCAGATCTGCATGGGTCTATGTTTGTACCTTCTTAGTTAGTTGTTAAAAACATTTTTAAGTTCACACACACACACACACACACACATTTTAATTTAAAATGTTTTGCCATTTTGCCATTTTTTTTATTTTTGTTTAAAAATATCTATTTATTTGTCTTTTTTATGATGTCTATTTATTTATTTTTTATTATCAATATATATAACAAAAAAATTGCTCCTTTTTTTCCCCAAAACATTTGCGGACCCATGCACTGGAATTGTGAAACATGGACTTGTCAGTTTTATTGTAGTAGTATTAATATACTCTCACAATGCATTTTTATATATATATTTATAATCCCCACCCCCATTTATTATATTTTTTATTTAATTACTTTTCAAACTTTTTAAAATCACTATGTTAAATTATGTTAATATTGTATACATTTTAGTTCATTTAAACATTTTATTAATTTAGTTCAAAATGTAAGTTTTCATTTCATTTAACTTAAAATTGATTTCATTTACCATAATGTTTTCTTTTTTTTATATATGGTTTAAGGTAAACACTAACAACACTAATCTGGCTGTCTGACGAAACTGGCACTGTATACATTACAAATACGGTCTCTTTTTGCTCGTGCTAAATGCATCCATGTGAACTCTGGTAGCTCCTCTCACCTCATGTGTAGGGCTGGCCTTTCGGGGGCTGGTCGGGTGAGACCCAGCAGATTTGGGTGAGAGGTGAGTGGTCTCAGATCTGGGTGGTGTAGGGCTGGACGTGGAGCCGGACTTGACGCTGATGGCAGGCAGCTCTCTGTGTTTGACGGTCGGTGAGCGTTCGGGACGAGACAGTTCAGCTGCGTGTGGAGTGGAGCCCATCCGCAGAACCGCAGCCATATCTAAAATGCAATGATTGCAGAAAAATAGAACTCAATACAATGCTGCTCATACATTTTATATGATTTTGAGATGTGGGGTGTGTCCTAAGGATGCACTGATATACCGATAATCAGTATTGGTTGATAAAAGCAGTTATCAGAACTATGGCCGATTGCTAAAATACAGTCAATGATCAACAAAAACATGTCAGACAGCAACTTGATTCTTGTGAAGAAAGAAAATGTGTCAATTTCAAAACTGTTCACGCAATAAAAACTTCCTGTTTGACCCACCCGTAGTTCAAGCCAGGGTTGCCAGATCCACCAAATACGCCTAAATAATAATCGCAAAAAGCTTTTAAAAGCCTCAGTGCTCAAATCATTTCCATTTTACCACAAAATTTTACAATAAATGTGGTTTTAACATTGTTAAAAAAAGCACAAAATATACATTAACGAACATCAGAAGGTGATAAAAGATAAAGTACAACTTACTAAAATCAGCATTTCAACTCAAATATGTCAAATGTAGCATTGCATTTACCTCAGTAAAGGTATCCAGTGTTCATTAGCTAGCTATAAAAACACTAGGGAGAAATTGTTATTAAAATTATTTATTTTGGCTGTGATTATTCTATATAAAAAACTGCACTGAATATAGTAGCTTTGTTGGTAACCTCTAATATTTTGCACAAAATGATTAGGCTATCTGTATATTTTACAGCGTTAATTGGGAGATATTTTTCCTTTAAGAAAATAAAACTATCGGTATCGGCAGATATCGTTCTAAATTATCGGTTGGTATATTTTGTATCGGTGCATCCCCAGTATATCCTCAACGAGACAGTGAGCTAAGCATGCATATACATGTGCACAGATGTGGGATAATGCTTTGATCTGTGGTTTACATGTATGTGTTCTTGTGTCTAGTCGACCCCTGCGATCTACAGGTTCGAATCAGGGCTGATTAAATGAAAACCATCTGCTTGCATAAGGGTCACGACCCATGCCACTATAGCAGAAATCAAATCACTCTCCTCCCTCTGCTCACATCCATGCATTATTTGCCTGATAAAGAAAAATGTCATTCTCATTGAGCATTGCAATTTACAGCTTTAATAGTTTTCACTATATTGCAGAGGATTAATAAGAAAAGGCAAATAAAAACAGAATTGAAAAAGAGCATGCTGTTATTTGTGTGCTAAACATTAAAATGCATCCAAACCTGCAGCAAAACATCAGGACTATGTTCAGAATGGAGTGTTTACGGCAAACAGCAGCACATACTGCATTCAGTTTATTGTATAAACGTTGTACAAACAAAACACAGTATGTAATAAGAAATGATAAATTATCATCTTAGACACATTCACAGTTACTACACATTCTACTGCTATTTAATACAAACACGTCACTTTTGGCAGTGTAATTATAAAGTAATTCAAAATGTCACAAACGACAGCTTTTATTACTTCAGTTCATTAGTTGAGTGAATTGGATCGTGTGATAAATTGGTCTTTTGTATGCTGCTAATTTTTGAACAAATAGATCCTTCATGCGTATGAAAATGTTGATTGCATATTTACACTACCAGTCATACGTTTGGTATAATTACTTTTTTTTAATAAATAAAAATACAGAAAAACAGAAATACTGTAAATTGTATTTGTGTGACAAGAAAGTTAAACTTTAGCAACCATTAGTTACTGCTCAGTTATTATTATTATTATTATTATTATTATTAATGGTTCTTATTATAAACAATGTTAAAAACTTTTTTTCTGTGGAAAAAGAAAATTTTTTTCAGGATTGTATGGTGAAAATAAGTAATATACTTGTAAACCATTGTGAACATAGTCAAGTAGCAGCTGTCATTTAGCACAGATCACCATGGTGAATTCTGATTGGTCCATCAGAACAAAGCAGCCAATCATATCCTCACAAAGCTGAGAGTCATGCAATGTGCTATCATATGTGATCATATGACAAAAAACAAATAATTTTGATATGACAAAAACCAAACCCATGTTAACAAGGTGAAATCTGCAACCAGGACCACCATCAACACATAGTACATCAACTAAATAAAAAAGCAGTTTATGTTATGGTTCAGGTTAGGGGTGGGCGTTATGATCAGCTGGTTTCTCACGCTATATATTGTCATATCGCCCAGCTCTAGCGCAGGACTACACATATTAAACTCTGCATGGATGTGACCACTGCCGCCCACTGCTCACTACGGTCACATTCATTCATACGGTGTTATTCATGCAGGTGGACATGTGAGGTCACAGCCTCAAACCAAACTGAATTCAATAGTACCAGGCTCAGAGGTGTCACAGAGGGCTTCATTACCCTCCAAACTCCAGAATGCGATGTCTTCCCATGATGCGTTTGTGCCTGGAAAAAGAGGGGATAATGCAAACGCAATCCACTTATGCATCTCAGACACTCATTCTCAGGCTGTGCTCCAAAACCTAGCGATCTGCCAACCTAGACATCATAGATGTGACCCGACACAAGAGCTGGGGCCAAAGGTAAGCAGCAATACTAAGTTACCTTAAGAGATGGCTTGTTAATTGTTGAATATTCTTAAGGTATTTTAATGAATGCATAAATGAATGATAAAAAAAATTATAATGTGTTATATACATAATACATTACATATTTGTGATTATAACTTTTAAGAGTATGATTATTGGTAATACACAGTATTTGAGTGTTTCCTGTGAGCAAGCCAATACTTTCAAATGAAAAAAAGCAATGTTTAGACCTAAGAGTATTAGTAGACTTAGGCAGGGTAGAAAAAATGTTCACATACTTGCATAGTATCCTATACTCAGTATGTCCGTTAGCATATATTTAGCAGACAGAGTACTGATGCTCTAGTGAAGGCTTGTTGGCATGTAGTTGCAGAGTAAGGAATATAATACATTATAACTAAATATAATCCATTGTAACTTAAGTGGATAATTCAGGTTATAAATGATCTTAAACGAATAAGCAGATATTAAATATTAAATGTTCGTACCAATATGAATATAAAGTTATTTATGATGCATTATGCTTTCATTATAATGCCTTAAGAATACCCTTATAATGTATTATACCCACAGGCTTCATAGAAAGTAGAAAGATAGTTGTGCTGCCCAATGTTTTTGTGGAAACACTTATTTTTCAGAACTCTTTAATGAACAGAAAATATAAAAGAACTGCTTTTTTGGAACATTCTAAAAGTTTTAACTGTCCATTTTGATAACATTTTTAGTATTTATTTAAAAAAAAATATCATACTGACCCCAAACCACTACTCTATATTGGATATAATATGCATAAAAATAATTATTTAATCTGGTAATTGTTTTGCTGTATATTTTTATTATTATCCGAGAAAATAATAATAATACAAAATGCCACTGGAATCAAGTGTCTGTGCACTTCACAAAGTGTTTGGAATCATTCACATAACTAGCTGCACTTGATTTAGGATGCTGAGATGAATGCCTGTGTAGACAGAGAGATCACTAGACCACTGTATCACACATCAGGACCGATGCACCAAACTCTGTATACAATCACAACAAACTGCAGAACTGTGGAGTGAGGATGTAGAACTACAGCTGGTTCTGCAGCATTTCATCCCGAGGTGCAGAGCTACAAGTTAAGGCATACATTTATACCAGGAATCAACGAGACAGGAGCTCAGCATTCAAGAATTAACACTTGCACAGTCGTATGTGCTCGAAGAAACAAAACGGTTGCAACTGTTCAATAAACAGCCTCGACTCAAATCAGCAACAACACTGCAAACTTTGATTTGATGCCAAAATCTGAAAGAACACAAAAGCATCTGTTATGCGTTGTGTACTGATCTGTATAGCGTACCGGTCTCACCGGACAGGACGACCCCATTGGTCAGCTGGGTCAGGCTGGGGCTGGACAGCAGGCCAGCCTCCGACAGGTCGATCTTTGAGGCCTGAACCCTGAATTTGTCCAGCTCCTGTGACAGCATCCCGAACTGCTCGCTCTGACTGCGGCATTTCTCCTCCAGTTCCCGAACTTTTGCCTACACACAGGGTCCACATTAATATGCAGATGTTACTTAATATTCATGAAGGGAAGGGGTTTGTCTGATGAAGAAATGCAGACGCTATTAGTCAGCCAGTAATGAATGGTGCACTGCACATGTGGGATTAGCCAATCATAGCATGACAAAGATGACATCATCTACAATGGGGTCTCTTGTGTCAAAATTATAGACTAATCATCTAAATGAAAATCATTAACAATTATTATAATAAAGCATTATTTTAAAATATGTTAATGTTTGTGTTATTCAAAGCTAAAACCTATCAAATCAAAAAGAAAGAAAAATGTATAGTTTTTCTTGATAATATAAATACTATATATATATATAATACTAATGATATACAACATGCTCAGTCATGCAATTATTTTTTTATGAAAAATCATAAAATAAGACAATAAAGGTTCACCAAGCAACATTTTTTATTACATATAAATAAAATCAAGTATGATCAGTAACAGCACATCCTTTTTCAAAATATATGGATATTTGTCATTCGTTTTTATGGTTCTTACATATGTTAATAAAACTGAAAATTCATAAAAACGTAGTGTGTAGATAACTATATTAATACACTATGTCAGCTGTAATCATATAAAACATGCACATTTTTTGTAAAAAAATTTTTGCAAGACATATATGTATATACATATGCATGCATGTATATATATTTAATTTATCATCCAACAGATGAAAATCGTAAGTTTGAAGGATAATATCAATTAAAGAAAATTACTCGCTGAACTTTACTCCTTATTGAGTTAGTTAAACTCACAATTATATATACAGGGTATTGTAATATTTCTTACAAATGTTAAGATGTGCGTTACTGAACCCTAAAAAGGAGAAAAAAGAAAAGAAAAACCTGGTGTGTAGCTTTTCTAGATAACTACATCAACACACTGAGTCTGCTATTATCACCACATGATATACGCACAGTCTACATAGAAAAGCATCTTGCCACACAAAGCTTCAAAAAGCAGTGAGTAAACGGTGCACACAGGACAAAGGAAAGGGGTTAAAGCCATTTAGCTGAGTGTAAAACACAAACATGTAGTAAAAGCATTAAAAACTCAAGTGTTTGTGAGAGTATGGTGAGCTAGTTTCACTTCCGGCTCTGTGGTTCAGTTTCCTGGCACACAGAGCACAAGGCTCAAAAACACACGCACGCACACACACACGCACACACACACACGCATTAACTGGCCGACTGTCACTTGTTTAAACTCTAAAAATATAGAATTTCCTGTATAGCTCTCACCTCAAAAGTCTGAGTGTCACATTTAACTTTACGCCATTACACAGGAAATAGTCAGCAAAACGTATTCGCATATTGCAACTCAAAAAGCTGGTCAGCACCCACCAATAAAACTACACTTTTAAGAGTGATTCTGTTGTCCCCTTGCAGAAACCACACTCACAAACTCTAGAAACTAAAGCAAAAATAGGGGTTTTGGGCCAAATGCATGTGATTTGGGTGGGTCTGGTACCTGCATGCAGTCCAGTGTATTCTGGTTAGCGGCCACAAAACAAAGTACAGGACAGAAAGAGAGAGAGGAAACATCATGCATTTCAAAAGCAGTCAGAGCAGGTATTGCATTAGATTAGCCGATTAATGCCGCAGTCCAGGACCTGTTGAACTGCATCACTGTTGAATGCACCTCAAGACTCAAAATATACAAATACTCAGAGCATTATTAAAAGTTACTAGAGTGAAATTCATCATACTGTATTTTTCTAGATCAAATGCAAGGATAGATATTTGATTCCCGCTGATACTCATATAGTGTAAAGGTCAAATGAAATATGAGCAGAAATATTTTTGGATAAAATAAAGCAAATTATTGCTTTGAACACCACACTCAGGAGCTCTCTAAGCTCTCCTTCACACTCTGTTGAAGTAATATTTAATTCCACTGCATTTTTATTCAGTGCATATTGTTTTTGATTTATTCACAATTATTTACTTTGATAAAAAGTTGCAATATTGCACGTCTCAAAGTCAAAGTAAAAGCACTAGTTGGTAAACAGAGCCCTCTGCAGGTTGCTCATACAATCATCAGTGATGCAGTTTAGAGAGAGAGAAACAGGAAATGCAACACATCAAACAGGAAGTGCACACGCTGTACTCTACCAGCTCTCTGTGCAATACGAGCTGCACCAGATCCTGAGAACGACACAACTCAGTTAAACAACACACATATACACAATCATAAAAACCCAAGCATCATAAACAGACATTTTCTGTCATCCACTCATCACAGCTTCTTAGTTAACACAATTTAAATGTTTAATATAATAAAACAAAAGCAAAGCAATGAGATGTAAAACTCACCTCCAGCATCTGCACGACACCTTCATGTTCTCTTTTAGCAAACAACTGAGCCTGTGGAAGCAGAAACCACACACACATTTATTTCATTATTACTGGTTCAGTACCAGCTTTATCATTAGTATTATGATTTCAGGAATACGAAGCACTCTTGAGACGATAGGAATTCCCATTAAAAGCAGAATAACTGTGATAATAACAATGTGCAACTGACCCGCTGGAGTCGCTTGATTTCATCCTGTTTGAACTTGAGGATAGCCAGTGCCTGCTCATGCTCCAATTCCAGCTGCTGCCTGCGCTCGGCGACCTCTCGCATGTGCTGCCATCACACACACAACCCAGATTACACACCCAACGCAATGCGGACACGTCAAAAACTGACTGAATGTGAGCGTTTTACCTTTAGGACCTGCTCTAGGTTCTCCAGCTTTGCACGGAGTCGCTGGTTCTCCTCCAGAACTGAACTATGCTGCGCGTTCAAAACACAGAGCTGTTCCTTTAGCTCCTCATTTTCAGCCTGCGACTACAGAAACACAGAGTTTACACTGACCTTTAACCCCCAGAGGGAGCATCAACACACCATCACTTGTTCACCAGATGCTCTGCAGTGAATGGGTGCCATCAGAATGAGTCCAAGCAGCTGATAGAAACATCACAAGTAATCCATATAACTCCAGTCCGCCAATCAAAGCTAAATCTGAAACAAATCCATCATTAAGATGTTTTAACACCGTTTCAGCTTCTGTCTTCTCCAGGTTTTAACTGATGGACTGGAGCGGTGTGGATTATTGTAATGTTTTAAATCAGCTGTTTGGACTCTGACGGCACCCATTCACTTCCATCGCTGAGACACTGATGAAGAAACAAACTCATCCCAATCTTGGATGGCCTGAGGGGCAAATTTTAATTCTTTTTTAATCTAACTTTATTTGTATAATTTGACTACCTGGTCGAGCAGCTGAGCCTTTCTCCTGAGGAGTTCTGCCTCCTCTATTAAGTGCTCATTTCTGCTGCGCTCGTCCACTAGCTGGTCCTCCTGTGAACACACACACGCAGTGTTTTTTCATCGTGACATGCAGGAGACATGCACCGAAAGCATTAAAATATGAGAAAAACACTCACCAAATCGAGACATCGTTTCTGTCTCTTCCGCACCTCATGCTCTAGAACTTCACATTCTTTCCTCTTCTTGCCCAACTCACTTTCCTGCAGAAAATCAAAAAGCATGTTCAGAAACATGGATATATGAAAGAAAAGAGAACCTCGGGACTTTTGCTGTCATTTATAATTACTGAGTAGGGATTTTTTTTTTATACAATTCTGAGAAGAACAATATACATTTGATATTTCACAGTTGAACAACAATTTGCAAAAAACTAAACAAAACGAAACAATAATGAGCATATTTAATAAATTAATTTGTACTAAATAATATAATAATGTAATAAATAACAATATTATTCAAGTAGTAAAGACTGCAAGTTTGAAAGACACAAGAGCAATTTCCACAATATAAAACTGAATATTTCACAGCTGAACAAAACTAGAAAAACAACATCCATAGAGATTTTGAGTGATTTTTGAAGACTCCAATGACTTTTTTTGTTTAATTTCCTCAAATTTCCAAGTTTTCCAAGATGGTACATTTTCATTTGTACCAGATCTATTTTTTATACATTTGTCACAGGCTCCAATGAATTCAGGTATGTTTTTTAGGGTGGTTTGTTATTTAAAGAGCAAAACATGTGCATATAAAAGAGCATGTTGTGTTGCTGTGAATGTAGACACACACACCTGTGATCATCTGACTCTTACCAGCAACTGAAGACGCTCTTCTGTGGTCTGCTCTTCCTGGTGGGTGGAGCCTGTGCCCTGTTCGGGCTTTACTTGCACCACTGACTCCTCCCCCTCTGCAGGAGTCGCCTCCCCCTTAACAGGGGCCTCATCTACTACTGTGGGCGGGGTTTCAAACGCAACCTGAAAAAAAAAAAATAAAAACAAAAAAAACACTTATAAACTGTAACCAAACACACAATCAGCAGTGGGTCATTCATGCTATACCATATAATATTGTATATGCTAATTACAAGCTACTGGGTAAAACTCCTAAGAAAAACCTTTTACAGATGTCTTTAATTAAAAATAAAAAAATGAAAATCATTCTTTTTAGACTCAATTACAGTTTGGCATTAAAACATAGCATGAAGAAAAAAATCAATAAAACAAACACTGTCATGAGGTATATTTACAGTTGTACACTATAAAAAAGAAGTTTGCAAATAAAACAAAGATTATTAACATACAAATTTATAATTACAATGCCAAAAAAAACCTTAATAGTCTTCAATGTGAAATGCAATCCTTTTTTTTTCTCCATAATATGGCCTATTTCTGAGTATAACTGTATATTTAAAAAAAGATATGTCTTGTTCTCAATTACCAGTTATCAAGAGTTTCACACTTTACCATCATTGCATTCATAAAGTCCTTTTAACTAGTTTAGTTGAAAGCATCAGTCATGGGAGAAGTTGACATTTGGTCACAGCTCGTCTTTACTCAGCGGGTTAAGGGTCAGTGCCTTAGCAGCTAATTTTAGTGACCGTACCTACTTATGCTCTAAGTGGAACTATTCCACTGCGGCTGAAGCCACGACCTGGTAACAGGATCAAACAAGTCAGCTTCATCAGCATTCACACACTCTCACTCACTGCCCCACAGAGAGAACCTCAGCTGTTATACAGTACACCGAGAGAGAGCCATAATCAGAGGAATATCTAGATCTATAGTGATGCAAACTGAGTAATAAAGCATAAACCTTTTCAAGTGATTGAAATCATGTCAGTGGCTTAAAGCTTTAAATGCATGATTATGTAACAAAAACTTATTTCAGACGTGCATCTTGAACTTTAAATGAATTTATTTATTATTCAGCTGAGCTAAAAGGCTTATATCTAGATTTGATACTGAGTCCAGAAATGATTTGTGTTTATTGTTGTTTACAAAAGTTTTTTTAGTTTTAGTGTGCTTATCAAAAAAAAAAGACAAAATGGCACATTTCTCAGTTTAAATGACAATAAAGAAGCATTTATAATGTATTATTTTACTTAAAATCAGCGGAGCGGGACAAATGTTCAAATTCTCATTTTAATAAAGAACATTATAAAATAGGCTAAAATTAGCTTTTTTTCCACAAAATCATTAAAGAAAATCCTTTTCTGTGGCTGTGTGGATGCAAATGGAAGATTCATAGACTAATAAAGTGCTGAGAATTGAGCAAATAGTTGTCATCTGGCTCAGATTGAGACAAGAATCTTGTCTTTGTCATGTTTTCATTTTTCATCAATTGTTACGTTGCTGACTTGTTAATGTTAATGCCTTTTTCCCCACATCATCCTACACTCCTACACTTCCACACATTCTACAAGCTGCTGAAGAAGAGGTTGTTGCTCTGTAATATGAAATCTAAGCAGCTGTAACATGCAAATAAGTTTACATGACATACAACTAACATGAACAAAGATGAATAGATACGGTAATAAACAGGCACGTGCACACATAGACATCAAAGGGGGCTTGAGCACCTGCCCTTTTTATTTCTGGAGAGAAAGTGCCCTTTTTTCTGGGGTGCTTTTTTATTTTTAAAAAAATAATATATATTCATATTATATATTAATATATATACTCTCCTTATAAATTTGCAATCAACTCGTTTTCTATGT
>JAUCMT010000105.1:26506527-26517888 GCA_032357475.1 Enteromius thamalakanensis
ATTAAATTAAATTAAATTAAATTAAATTAAATTAAATTAAATTAAATTAAATTAGAGAGCATTTAATAATTGATTAGATTTTTTTAGATGTTTATGAATGGGTTAATGAAACTTTAACTAAAGCAATTGATTTAAAACACTGAATCATTCAGCAATGAATCGACTGGGTGTTGTGAGATGCGCTGTTGTTCTGCTTGAATGTAAGTGAACAAACAATATTGTTTATTATTATTATAACTATTTATAAAACTATTAAACTATCATAATAGTGAAAACGTTGAGTGACTGTGCTTAACTAATTGTATATTAGACATAAAAACATTCTAGCCTGAATTTTTAGCTCAGTATGCTGAGTTTCTTATGCTGTGCGTTTTGATTTTTCCTCAAAACCTTATTCTCTCTGGGCCTGTTTCCCTGATAGGAATTAGATTAAGCCAGGACTAGACCTTTGCTAGTTTAGGACATTTAAAGAATTATTAGAAACATGTCTTACAAAAATGCATTATCTGTGAGGATTTTAAGTCCAAACAATGACAATAACGTATTTTAATTTCCAGTTTAGACAGCTCTTAACATTTATTTTAATCTAGGACTAGTCTTAAACCCTGTTCAGGAAACTGGCCCTCAGTATATTATCTACTACATCCACTATTTGCCACTTACTCTAAATGCAATAAAATCAGAGCACTACTTGTGTTTGGTTGTTATTTTTGGCGTTAATGTGGAGCCCTGGAGTTTATGCCCCGGCCCAATTTACTCCCTGCGTGTGGTTACAGTTATTCATGAGATAACAAAATGCATCATAAGGTGCATTACAAGGCACAATTAATGCATAAATATACTTGTATACAGCCTTAATTTAAGATTTGAGTTGAACCACTTGATTGAGCAGCTGCACGTTTTGTTCAAATGATCAGACATTAAAGGAAAAGAGTAAAAGCGCAGGAGTGGCATCAGGCCAGTACACCAGGCTCACACACCAGCGTCCCTGAAACACCCGTATAATGACAGATCTGTGCGTGTTCTTTTAATTAAACTGTCAGACACATGCAACTGCAATATTTAACAGCTGGGCAATGGGTGGAGGTTTAAAAGTACATCTTTACACCAAAATTACAATTCTGTCATCATTTGCTAATGCTCAAGTTCTTCCAAACCTGGATACGTTCTGCTGAAAACCAACCTGATGGTCTCTGTTCATTGCCATAGTATTTGTTCTTTCTTTCTTTTTTTTAACTATTGAAGTCAATGGTGACCAACAATTGTTTGTTATGTTAAGTTTTGAACAACTAAAGGGTAAATGATGACAACAATGATCTTTTGGCTGACCTCTCTCAATCAAAATACGATAAGTTTTCTGAAATGTTACATTTAAAAATGTTTCATTTTGCTGACACATAATCAAAGGTTTCTACAAAGGGATCACTTCAAAAATCAGGAAATACTGTTAATAGTCAAAAATTAATACATTTTAAAATAATTTTTTTAATATAAATATCTGCATATTTGGGGAAATTTTAGTAAAACACTAGCATTTTAGCTGTAATGCTAACATGCCAAAAACTGCCATTCTGACTATAAGAGATCTGCACAGGCATACAGTTATGAGAATATTTCTTTATTCTAAATAAAATGCTAAATTAACCTTCAAATGACAGACTTTACGGGTTAAACTGTCTTATACGGAGTCCTCATGCACAGGCCTGCTGAAGGCTAAAGCTAACACTTGCTCAGCATCCTATTCAGCTGCACCTTTAAGACTTAAAACTCAAAGTCAAATAAACTGATCCAAAACCGAACCTTCGGTTTAAGCCCTATTTTATTTGCGTTAAGGCTGTTCAACCCCATACGCTGGCCTCTGTTCGCTATAAGCACATTGCTGTAATCCCGTGGACTACTGAAACGGGTAACTAGATCACTTCTTTAAAAAGCACCTTAATGGATTGGCCTGCCTGCCGCTGGTTTGCTTTTACAGCACATGCATTAAATGCATTGACTGTCATCATGCATTTTGCTACTGCAATCTATTTGCATATTCAAGCCGTCACGCCTGGCTGAGCCGAACTGTTAAAAAAACACCAAAATTTTGTTATGCATTATCCAAACTAGGCCTAAAAGTGCCTCTTCTTTCATGCACAATTATACTTTTATGCATGCAAAGACACAACTGTTCAATCGAATTCTGAGAAGCTGGAAGGGCCGTAATCAGGCGCCAGTGCTCGTCTGCTGATGAGGACAGGTGAGTGTTATAATCGCTCCTGCGCTGACGGCACGCGCATACACACACACACTCTTCAATCGCATATAACACATGCATGTTACATCATTACAGCATTCAAGCAATTATCACGGCTACAGGATGCTCTCTTTTCTGCAACAGCTCCAAGTATGAACACGTCACAGCAGGTAAAAGTGACCTACCCCTGTCCTGTGAGCCGACGGAAAACAAAGTGTCCGTGTTTGGGACGGCTGCGGGAATCTTTGGTTGGCTTTGGGCTGAAGTCGTACCTACCATCCAAAACCCTCTCAACGCTACCACGGCAACAGCCAGAGGATTATGGGACCGTACCATTCTGCTGTCAAAGGGGATTAGAGCGCACACAACATGGCCTCTTTCTTTCTGTGTGTGTGTGTGTGCGTGCGTGTCGCAAATGACCAGATTACCCTGTACTGCCATTCTCATCCGGGCTTTACAGAGACGTGAGGATGGCTGAGATTGAAACTTCAAATGGTCAGTAAAGTAAGTGCAACACAGACGCAGTAAGAAGTTTGTGTCACTAACTAACATCAAGCATTTAAGCAGAAGCCTTTTGCACACCATCAACCTAATTAAGATCATTTATCCTCAAAATGACACTTTGCTGAAGATTTACTCACTCTCAGGCCATGCAAGATGTAGATGAGTTTGCTTCTTCATCAGATTTGGAGAAAGCATTAGCATTACATCACTTGCTCAGCAATGGATCACCTGTAGTGAATGGGTGCCGTCAGAATGAGAATCCAAACAGCTGATGAAAACCTCACAATAATCCACAAGTGTGTTTGGAGGAAACAAATCCATCAGAAGGACTAAACTTTAAACCCCTGCTTCTGGCCAAAATCCATAATTTTGATGAGTCCATAATCAACTATCTCCGGTTGTCTCTCGCATCTCGCATTGAAGTAAAAAAAAAACATAATGAATTAGTTTTTTCCAAACATGCAGCTTCTGTGTTCTCCAGATGTGAACTGATGGACTGGAGGGCTGTGGATTATTGTGGTGTTTTTATCAGCTGTTTTGGACTCTCATTCTGACGGCACCCATTCACTGCAGAGCATCCACTGATCAAGTGATGTAATGCTACATTTCTCTGATGAAGAAACAGACTCATCTACATCTTGAAAATGCCTGAAGGTGAGCACATTATCACACATCATCATGTCTGTAACACTAGACAAACTAAACTGGGAAAACAGTCATAAATTTAACTAATTAAACATGTCTACTACACCTCGATAGTCCCAGCCCAAACTCCATCACTGGTTAAGTAAAAGTGGAGTATTAAATTGGTATATGGGAAAGCATTCACACACACAAACACACACACACAGGTTTTAGTATATATATATATATATTAGCTAGTATTACAGATTATGGTGTAGTCCGTTACATAAGAGCAGAAACAACATTCATTTGAGGGTAAACACAAAATAAGCCCTGAAAAACCCCACAGGAACAGACACATGACAACACACACACATAATCTGACTCCTGACCGAGCGCTTTCACAGAGGAAATAACTCTGTTTATATCAATGACAATTCAGAGCGCAGAGAAACGTCCGAGCAATAACAGCATTACAGCAGTTCACCACTGGATTGAGAGGATTACACCACACCGGACAGACGTTTTCAACTGATTCACGACTTCGATTTTACACGAGGTGACCAACAACTGAAATGACAAATTACTGAAACAATTAAACAAAACTGTTGCAAAATTTAATGTGTAAAAAAATGTTATGTAATAATATATTTTTTTGGGGAAAAAAAATTTGGAAGCAAAAGTACGGACAATTTCTTTATATTTTAAAATATAAAGTGCAAATAGTCAGACATGTTTATTACTCGAAAAAAGGAAAACAATATGATATCTATTTTGACTAAAACTACTAAACTAATTTTCATGAAAATCACACCAATAACTGCTAGTTTAAAAAAAAAATAAAAATGAGACCATAAAAATACAACTTTCATCTTGAAATAAACACTGAAATAAAATAAAAAAAATAAATAATAATAAACAATTAACAAAATAAGAGTATCATTCATTTATTTATTTAAATATTTTCATGTAGGGTTTAACTCAAATAAAAATGCGTTTTATAAAAATCTCAAAAACAACTAAATTAATAAAACTACTGAAAATGTTTTAAATAAAAATGCAAAATACACAAATAAAAAATACTCCAAAATATGAATCAAAATCCAAAATCTCAATAAAACAACACTGCCATTGGCCCATTTCAATAATTCCTATTTTTTGGTAAATTAGGAATAAATGACATATTATATAATATAAGCATTGCTGTGTTGCATCAGAGATCTGATGTTGGGAAACGTGTGTTTTTGCTCTCACCCTGGCGTCTCTGTCCTGGATCTCTGAAGGGTTTTCTGTAGGGCTGCTGCTCTGGTCTCTGGCGGGGGTGACAGACAGCTGCCTCTGCAGACGTAACACCTCCTTCTGAGACTCCTTCAGGAGAAGCTCAAACTCACTGACTCCCACAGGACCCTGACAGAGAGAAAGAGTTATCAGATCTCAGTGACGCTCACACATTCACAGCTTTGGAAGCAGTCCACGTAAATAGTCCTGTGGGTTGAAAAATGAATTTCTGTTCCAGGTTCAGACTTCAAATGTAAGTCCATGTCCTAAAAGCATGTGTTCAGTAAACGCTGACTATGTGCAGCATATGATATCTCCAGCAGGGGGCAACAGAAGTCATTGTATTGAAAACGCATGCAGGAACTGAGTACTGATCTAGATGAGCTATTTGAGCATTTTGATAATATTAATGCTATAAATATTTAGTAAATACAACAAAAATTCTAAATATTTAGTCATTTTTACAATCAACAAGTTGGTCAGGCATTCAAAAAATTAAAAAAATAATAATAATAAAGATCTGAATAAAATAAAGTAAAATAAAATAATTCTGATGCAAAATAAAAAATAAAAGCCAAAATTTAATAAAAAACAATAAAAACAAAAAAGTTTCATAAACACAGATACTATGTTAAGTGTCTTAAGAACTAGTTTGACAAACTATCAACCAATCTCCAGAGGGGTTTGGAAAAATCCATCATTGAACGAATCATTTAGGAGTTCGTTGAGAAATTAAGGTAAAAATAAATGTTTTTTGACCATGCATGCATGTCGACCTGTTTGTTTGAACCTTTTATAACCCACAATAGGAGCACTTTAAGCTACAGTAGTAGTGCTGTCTGCCGTGAGATACCTTCCCCGGTCCCAGCTGAGACTCCAGCTGTCTGCACTCCTGCTGCAGCGCTGCGATCTGTTTGTCTTTAAACAGCAGTGTGTCTGCGTGCTGCGCCAGGTCTCGGGCTCTCTGACGGGCAAACGCACGCTTGTACTGCTCCACCGCACCCGCTTTCACCGGCATCGGGGTGTTCACCTGGAAACAGCAGGACTTCGTAAAGAAATCATCTACTACAGCTACATTCACTGTTAGGAATTACTCCAGCTGTCAATCACAGCCCTCCACCCATCACAAAAGACACGCCTTCAGATAAACCAGCCAATGACGTGCTGCTCTTGGATTTGCATTTCATAAAAGAAATGGGAGAATGGAGACTAATCAAAGTAATATTTACACATGATATAATACATATAATTATTATTATTATGGTTTCTACAAGGTTGAAACATAACTGCTAATTTAAAAAAAAAAGCTTTAATATAGTGCTGATTGGAAAAATGGGGAAAATTATACAATTATAAAAGTGTTGCAACATACTAAAATAGTCATTTTAGTAATGTGTTTAAAAAAATAGTCTTATAAAATAATCTTTTATTTTCTATTATTACATTTTTATTCTTAATTTAAATGTTTCTACATTTTGTACTTTTTATTTTACAAAAATATAAAACAAATAAAAATGAAGTTTATAAAAACATAGGCACAACACCTAAAGTTGAATGAATTAATAAGTTACAATAATTTTAACTGCAAATAAATAACAATAAAACAAGAGAAACTTTACTATAATAATATTTGAAAATTACTATACTCCTCTGGAAACACTGTGAAACATATCTAAGGATATTAACATCTGAATTATTTAAAACAACTCAAACTAAAGACAGAATCAGCTAAACTAGGAACAAAGGGTGTGTAAGAGACAGGACTGATACAAGTGTGTAACAGGTGTTGTGCTGTGAGCGTCCCTCATTACCCATGAGCACATGGGAGCTGACAGGTGGCCATACAGGTGGACTAGAGTTACAATGAACCACACAGAGGGGTGAAGGGAGAGGACTCACACACACACACACACTCGTCATCATTCACTCTGTATTATCTGTAGTTTTGTCTCGTCTTATGTAACTAGTGTTGTTACTCTGCATCAAAAGTTCAAAGTCAGTGTAAAACAGAAGCTTGTTGAAGAACAGATCTATAGTGTATTTAACTAGTCAAAGTCATTCAGAACTAATCCAACAGTAGTCAATAAAAGCTCAATCTGTGCTTTGGTGTTTTATATTAGAGACAAAAGAGAGCCCTGAATGAGTCCCGAGTGTTTCATTAGTAAACACCAGCGGGTTCCTCAGGTCAAACGCTCTGTATTTTCATTTCAAAACATGCTAAATGACAGCGTTCAAAGGGAAAAGGTCAGATAATACCAAATAAATAAACTAATAGTTCCATCAAAAACATATTTTGCTATCAAAAAAAAAAAAGTGCATGTACCCCTTTAAAAGGATAAAATCAATGAAACGTCTTCATGACTTGCAAACCCCTCCAAAAAATCGACTGCACTTTTTGCACTGATGACTGAAATGCATTTTAGGCAAAACACAACAGGTGCACAGGGCCAAACATTAACTAATGATAGATGTATATGAATCTGAATCTGAAGTTGAACGTTTTCTGAAATATGCAAATGGACAAAGCATGACTGAATTAAATGTCCACAAATCTGCATCTAAATATAAACATGAATTCAAATCAGGGTCACGATTCATGTTTTTACTGCGATGATTTTAGATTTCTTTTTTTGTTACTCTATCAATCAAAATGTTTAAAATAAATATTGTTTTAGCGGGAAAAACTACATTAATCAGTGAAAATGCCATGAACTTTACAGAAGGAACAGAATTGTCTAAGTGCTGCTGAAATGGAGGGAAAAAGGTATGTGTTGGTATTGAAATCTACCGATGCAAATACATCAAGTGTAATTAAATAAACATTTAAATATTTTCTTTCCACTAGTCTGAAAGAAGACGTGTTATAAAAGCAGAATAGCCTCAAAATGAACCTTTGCATGACCAAAAAAAACAACAGTTGTGTTACCTAACATGCTAAAACACATGCTGTCAGCCAGGAAATCACCTTTTAGACATCATCTGAAAGCTGAATAAACAAGCTTATTTATCCAAGCTTTGTTAGGACAGGACAATATTTGACTGAGATGCAACTATCTGGAATCTGAGGGTGCAAAGTTGCATTTAAAGTGATCCAAATTAAGTTCTTAGCAATGCATATTACTAATTGAAAATTAAGTTCTGATATATTTACATTAGGTCATTTATAAAACATCTTATTGGAACATGATCATTACTTAATATCCGAATGATTTTGGCATTAAAGAAAAGGATCATTTTGACCCCTATGTATTGTTGGCTATTGCTGCGTAGGACTGCTTTCATGCTCCAGGCTCACACGCACCACTTTGAGGTTGGCTTCCTGTAGTTTCCTCGCTCTCTCCTCCAGACGTTTGGCGATAACGGCGAGTTCGGTGTTCTTCTTCCTCAACCTCTTCACTTTCTCCTCTGTCTCTGGAGAACTGCTCTTCCTCTGACCGAACACACACATCAGAGAGTTAGTGCCGGACAGCAATAACACATATGTTTGATTATAACAGATTCAGGTCTAATAATGCAGAGTGTGTATTCAAGAATTGTATATTTTTTTAAAACCTTAAGCAAAGCTTAAATAAATAAATATGAAAAAAATATATATAGCTTATATTATGAGAATTTTCCCAGGTCTCTTGAGATAAAATATTTCAATGTGCTAATTTCCAGTCAAACATACTGAGCATTACGTGCTGCAATGCTATTTTCCAAATAAATAAATATACGAATTTACAATATACGAAATACATTTACGAATAGAAAATGCTAATCAAAAACTAAATTATGATTATCATAAGGAATTGCTATTCAAGTATCACTGATATGCTATAATTTTACATTGCATTATTGATCAGAGTATAAATGCTTGTAACAAAGAAAATGTCCAAGAATACAAAATATGAAATCATAATTTACAATCATAATTTTCATTTACTTACTTAACTTTTTTGTTATGATTTTGAATTTTATAACATATTTATATTTGTTTTCACTTATTTTAAAAAGTAATTCCTTTAGTTGTTTTTGTGATTTTTAATTTTTAGTGTTATTTTTATTTTACAAGTGTTAGTTTGAGTTGCTTTAGTACTTCAAGTGGAACTGGAAATGATTTCATAAGAAATGTTTTCTTTTTATTTAGTAAGTGTCTACTTAGTTTAAAGTAAAAAGCTAAAAAAGCTAAATCTATATGGGTACAAACTTTTTTTTTAACCTTCCAATAACAATCTCTACATTCTCAGTGAACATACTGCACTGAAACAAAGTGCTTTTAAATCATTAATAGCATTGTTTTTGTTTACATAATATGTATGTCTTTATATAAACATATATAAATACATACAGTAAGTTTTTTGAAAATTTTTACACATATATATTTTTATGCTTTAATTTTATATTACATAGAAATATATTTAATTTATAAACATAACATATTTTTCCATGCTAAATATATCCATGCATGCGTGTGATTTTTTTAAATGATCTGCAGGACTGCTATGAGGTGATGGAGACTCACCAGTATCCTGTTCTCCTCTCTGAGAGCGCTGCAGGACTTCTCCATCTCCTCCAGCGCCCGCAGCAGCTCCGAGTTCTGCCGCACCAGGAACCCATAGTCCCTGCCATTCTGAGGAGAACACAAACACACCAGAAGATCAGTTTGAGCACAAGCGGGAAGCGTCTGGGGGACACACACACACACATCCGAGTCCGATTCATCAGTCACAGCTGAGAGAGAAACAAAATAAAGACAGGAGCAGATACAGAATACAATCCATGTGGTGCAAAGAGCAGAAAATACAGCAAAAACCACCCAAGGTAGAAGTGTTAGATATCAAGGGGGTGTTTTTAGGGACGAAATCAAGCGGAAAACTCTTTAATTAAGGTAAATCATCACACAACAGCCACGGAAAAACACATTAAATATGATTTAAAAAAAATGCAATGAATAATTCAGTAACTATTGTGAAGTCATCATAAATCTAGTAATTCTGTAGATGCCTCATTACAGCTTCAGCTTCTTCATGAAAAACCCCACTACATATGACAACATTAAACAGAAAATGTGACCAAAGCGTCAGAAATACTCTGTATTTGTCATCTTGCAGGCCGCTGGTGAACCTGAAGGGTGACAGCTTTGATTTCAGCAGAGCGTGTGTTGTTCATGTCATGCCAGCTGGAACGGGAGGGTGTTTTCACTGAATATAAAGCCACAGAGATGTTTAGCCTCAATGTGGAACACACTGATATACAGAGATCAGATGATCTGACCAGTGCTTTCTGCTGAGGAAACTAATCCTTTAGTTCAGCAAGGACTCTGAAATGGCATTTCGGTAACACTTTTCAATAAGGTTTCATATGATAATGTATTAACTAACATGTAGAAAAATTAACAACACATGTATAGCAGTATTTATTCATCTTTGTTCATTTTAGGGCATTAACTAATGTTAACAAACAAAACTTGTGATTTTCATAAATCACAAGTAGTAATAAGATTTTTACTGTATTTATGATGAAATAAATGCAACCTTGGTGTCTCAGAAGAGAAACATCTGACCCCAAACGTTTCACAAAGCATTTCCAGTGTACTTCACTCTCTTAACACGTTTGGAATATACACATTACTTCACAGTTAATCTGATTTAGCTGAATCACACACACACACACACTGATTTTGTTAGTGTTGGCTGGGTTTTACTATCGCATCAAATCCAAACCCAAAGCAGCTGCTCATCCTGACTGTTGAGATGCCAATCCAGACGTCTGCTGAGGAGAGGAGGGCAGCTGGCATGCTATCACTCTAGAGTCAATATGCATGATCATATGATATGACAGACTCCACAAACTAGCGGAGAAAAGATGTAACAATTGCAGGCCTATGCAAGTCATTCAGCAAAAGTCCAGTCATATCAACATAAGACTGCATGCTGATGATCTGACATCTGTTGCTCTCTCTCTTCTCCTCTAATGATGACCGAACCCAAACCAGACCACAGCTCAGGTCCTGCGTCTAACGAGACCCATCTGCTGCCAGGACGTCCAGATGCCAGACGGACAGTTCACCGTCCAGCATTGGGATCATCATTTTAATTGCTTTGAAAGTATGACCTGCTTTACTACTCCAGATCGAGGCTCAACTGTTACTCTTACATCTGAATTATTACGTTTAGTTACAGTAACTATAATACTATATTAGGCCTTTTTTGTGTAAAAAACATTAAAACGGCTATTTAGTGGAATTTAAAAATGGAAATCCAGTCGTATAGTTGCACAGTTTGGCCGAAAGGGTGTGATTATATGATAATAAAGCAATATATTATTATTATTATTATTATTATTGTGTATTTTTATTCTGATCTGCTCAGTCTAGTTTGAGGTAGTTCTGGTATTTGTTTCTTTTTGTTTTGTTCATTTTTATAAAATACTTGATGGTCTTATATTTTTATTTTTATTATTGTTATTTTTATTTATTTATTTTTTTGTGACAGTTTTATGGTTTTATTCTGATTAATTGCACAAGGCTGCACGAATCATAATTATAAGAAATTTATCTATTTTATTTATTTTTCCTTTGTATTTTTTCCTCACTTAGATCCAATGTGGTTCCGTTTATCATTATTAAATGGAAAAAAGATAACAATATATATATATATATCAGTGATGCGCGGGTTGACCCGAAATGAGCGGGTGCCCGCGGTCATCCGCGGTTACCCGCGGTTACGAGTCATCCA